>JAPDSC010162545.1:0-11443 GCA_026290005.1 Latrodectus geometricus | reverse complement strand
CATGTGACACTGCTAATATGTTATCGTCTTCGAGGACAACACTTTTTAAAGAATTTTTATGGGAATTTTTACTGTTGCGTGAAGATAAAATGCTTAAATTATCTGTTAGCTGCTTTTAAGTGAATACAAATTAGACAAACTTCAAAACCAAGTTTTTGCTTCAAAGATTTAAACTTTATTTAAATGTGAATAATTTTTTTAATTGTGCCACAAATATATTAAAATTCAATTATTTAAGTTGTTTTAGATGTCAATAAAACTTAATACTCAAAATGTGTATTATTATGCTAACTTTATGTGTTGCTAATTTTAGATATATATGATTAATTCATTGAAATATAAAAATAGTTAAAAGAAAAGCTTGCAAAAAAAGTCTAAGAATATTTCTAAATTATTTAAGGATTAATATTTATGTTTTTCAATAAAATGTTATAATTTGAATGGGAATATTAAAAAATTTCAAATTTTCAGTATTGTTATATTCGATTATTGTTATTCTCTCTAATTTTTACGGCATAAACTTTTATCAGCTCTCAAACTTACTGATTGTTTAGCTAAAAAACCTTAAGAAACACTAAAATATTTCTTTTACTTATGTTATTTACTATGTGAATGTTAAGTGAAGCATTATCAACTATTTTCCATTTTAGCGTTTTGGTTTTACTTATATAACATATGTTTTCTCTTGATTTTCTCGTAGCAAATTCATTCATTATTATGTTAAGAAGATATTTTATCGGTTTTAGGAGTAAATACAGAAAATACTTTGGAAATGCAAAATTAATAGCTATGGAAAAATAAATTTAAAACTAAATTTTCATCTAAACTTATATTTTTCATATTCGATTGTTATTTTTTAGAAAATATTTTATAATTTTAACTAGACATAAATCTTGTTATAACAGTAAGATATAAATTTTTATGCATTATATAAGCGAGTATTTCTGATATTACTGTATTATAGTGAGAAATTCGAACAATGTTTAGAGAAAAAAATATTATACTGATTGGGAGAATGGCAAAATTAGGAATAAATTATAGGTTCAAAAACAGACATTAGAAAAATACCATTGTTCCAAATAGTTCTCTGTTTGGTGAATCAGAAGAAATTTTCAATTTTTTATAAAGAGTATTTACATTAGACAAATATTTGTGATCGAATATGTTATATACTGCTCTTATACTTTGTATTTTTATTAGTACTAAATCACGTGCTTTTAAATATTGAAACAGCAAATATTTTAACATTTCGTTAAATAAAGTTCGAAAAAGTTTCAATTTGTATTGATATACTTGAGTTCTTAATTCAACGAATAAATGTTGAATATATGGATAATTATACTTACATTCGTTAAGGTAATTCAAAAACATACAGGTGTACAAATGTGACATTTTTAAACGGTTTCCATGTAGTTTTATACATTTATTGAAACCTATAATTTGAAACTTTATAGCGTTTGAAATTCACTTCAGTTTCAAAGCCTATATGAATAATCACCTCATTTTCAAAGCCTATATGAATAAAAAATTCAATCTAAAATTAATCCTAAAATAAGTTTACGTGAAATAATTTTTCTTTATAGATAATTGGTTTCCTTTTTTAAAATATCAATTAACTTTCCTTTGTTAAAAAATTATTGTTTAACTTAGTAAGTGTAATATTGAAATAAATTTGTAGGTTGAAACTCAATTTTAGTTTTATATCGACATTTTTAAAATATGTAAGTGAAATTAAATTTTTTAAATTGTAAATCATGTATTCTAATAATATAGTTTTAAATACAGTATATTTTCTGATAACCATATAATATTAATTAGCATAACATTTCTGCATTTTGTATTAAAATTTATTTTTAAAAATAATTAAAAACGATGGTTAAAGAAATAAACTCCAATAAGATTTTCAAAGCACATTGAAGTCTTTATTTGAGAATTCAGCAATAAGTTTTGAAAAAAATAATTACTTTTTGGTTCGACTCTTTATTTTCAAATACCATCCACTTCCTCCTATTTCAATTTTAAAGATATCCATCTCTTTATTAGTGTACTTTTCGCAAATATTTCAATTAATGTTTAAAATTGGGACCTAACGTTCAAAATTTTTTGAAGTTGAATCATTTTTTGATCATTTAAGTTTTCAAGTTTTTGGAATCCATTATTAACTAGAATCCATATTTTACTAAATAGTCTTATTGCGTAAAAATTCTGATGGGAAAAATTAACAAATAATATATACATTTTACATTTCATAGCATTTAGTGCCAGAAGAGGAGATCTACTAATAATTGCTAAAAAGAATTAGAATTATAATAATAGCTCTTTCGTTTCATATTCTGTCACTAAAATTAAAATATTTGTAAAGTTTTGCAAACGGATAATTTCATAGCATTGTAATTTAGCTTTTCATCTTGAAATAGAATAATATTATAATTTTTAATTAATATAAATTGAGTATTAAAAATAAAAGTAAATAAACTACTCAAAACAATTAAAGGATATTGCGGATTTACGTTGATCTTGTGGCAGGGAAACTTTTTAGCTGATTGATACGTGGTCGACAGACGTAGTAGGTTATATGAAAGTAAATCACACATGTTTGGCAGAAAAAAATGCATTTTATTACTCAGTTGTGTACAAAATGAAAAAAACACAATTTGTGCATATGAGAAAAAAAGAATAAAATAAAATGTTTTCTTCAAAGGAAATCATTTTCATTAGGGGGTATAGTTTCCACGGACGGCTAGCAACGTTGAACACGTTTGAGGCATGCAGTCAATGAGGCTATTAATAACGAATTGGAGTATTCTGTCCCATTCTTCCAGAAGAGGGCGCAGCTTGTCCTTTTTGGACCATGCGCCAGAAAACCCAATCAACCAACCAGAAGAGCTCTTTCCAGTTCTTGGAGAGTTTGTGGGGGTGGTTGGTTGCCAGCAACTCATCTTCTTAGAGCGACAAACAAGTGGCTCTATTGGATTCATATCTGGAGAACATGGTGGACATTCCATTCGTACGATTTCATCCTTGAAAAAGAAATCTTCCACTAGATTAGCACGAATTGACCTGCAGTTATCGTCCATTAAAATGAAGTCATCTCGGATTGCTGCCGCGTAAGGGACTACAACAGGTCTGAGGATCACATCCCTTTATCGTTTTGTATGTCCGCAATCATAGCGGATATACAAAACATTTTATACTCGAAATCTTCAGCTTTGCAACTAGCATGGATTTAAGCTCACGTAGGAACCCAGGGTAATGAACTGGCAGACGAAAATGCAAAAGAAGCATCTTCAAATCAAAATCTGCAAATAACAGAACACCCTATACCAAAATCTCATTTGATCAGGATACTCAAAGAAAAACTTCACAAACACTGGCAACAATTCTGGAATGATCATAACACAGGGCGATTCACTTATAAGCTCTTCCCAAAAGTATCTACTGATAGAAGCTGTGCAAATCCCTTCTTAACTTAAGTAATAACCAACCACGGTCCTTTTGTGTCTGCGGGCAGGTAGGAACATCTCTACATTACCTGGAACAATGCCCAATGACCAAAGACTATCATATTAAGAGAAGTTCCACAAAAAATTGATGAAGCTTATATAAAATACTGCATCACTGAAAAATTCAGAAGAAGCAAACTTACCAAACTACTGAACTATCTGAGCATTAAAGGTCTAGAAATGTGCAAAGATCCCTTAGCTCCACGTCAGCAGACTCACATAACCACTATAGACTCAGATCTAGACTCAGAATAGTGAAATTTTAACATAAATGAGTTTGGACTTTTACTCACTCTCTGTCTATATATATAACAAACCCCTCGAATTACCATATATGTATGTATATGTGTTTGTATGTTTATATGTATGTATGTGTTTATACATACATGTATGTGTGTATAAGTGCATGTTTATATGTATGTGTATTTTTTTATATTTATGTGTGTGTATTTGTGTATATATATATTTTTTCTTCTTTTTTAAAATTCAAATTTTTTTTATTAATTAAGAAATCTAACCTTCATTTTCTTTTATTTTCCTTCCTATTGAAAGTATCATTTCGTCAATGTATAATCAATATTGTATTGCTATAGTTATTTTTTACTGTCATTGTACTGTGATGTAGATTTCTACTGCACAGATAGACTTCAGGCCTTAAGATTCACCATTATCACCTTAATTTTATTTCAAATAAAGTCATTCGTATTAGGATCCCTCTACTGATGATGGAGAAGTTTAAACCTGTTAACCAGTTGGTAAAGTTCAGGGCTTCTCCACATCGTTATGTATGTATGTATGTATATCGGCAACCAGTCAGAGGTCCATCTCGAATGGCGTAGAGGTCTGTGCCCACATCAATGGATATTCCAACATACACCAACACAACCCTACCGCCTAATTTGACACTTTCGTGCACGAACGCAGAATTATTTCTACTGCCACAGTCCTTCCAGATGAAAATACGCCTATCGAAGGATTTTAGAAAAAATCAAATGCTTCTTCAAAATTTAAAAAGGTAAATAAATTTTGATTCTGAGCTAAACTTATCGTAGCCAAAAGTATTTTTTTTAAAAAACGAGCATATTCATTTAGAAAATGTCATTCGACTAGATTTAGTTTTATATTTTTGAGTATATTTTTCCAAGATTTGATTGACCAAATTTTATGACCAAAATGTGTAACAGTAATAACTCCTATATTACATTAATATTTTGTTAAATTGCATACATTTATTCAGAAAAAATTTAACTTAAAAGTTAATCTTGTAATTTTGATTCCAAATTTGTAATTTCACTTAAACTACTTATTTTAAAAAATACTGAAGGATATTTTCTGCAGCATTTACTATCAAAATATTTAAATAAAGTATATAATATATTTTTTTACTTAAAATAATTTGTCTAAAATTACAATCGATAATTTATTTCGTGTGAATTAAAATTACACAAAGCAGACCATTGTTACTCATGTAAAATTAAATCTCAATACTGAATTTCCCTTGAAATTGTTTTTGTTTCATTCAAAAATATTATGAATATATTTTAAATTGCTTTATATGAAAATTATTCCTTTTTATTAAGTAAACTATTTAACAAAAATAAAAAAAACATAAAGGATTCTTGAATTTCTATTAGATTCGCCATTACAAAACAAATAAATAAAACAAAAAGATTCTTAATGCTAAATTTAATAGTTAATAGAATTAATCAACATATTTCTTATAGTATAAAATTTTCAATATTATATAGATTTCAAATGTTTCACTGTGTTCCAGTTATAATAAATTTAGAAATTCTGTAAATTTGTAATATATAATAATAAAAATAAATTTCTCGTATAAAGGATTTTCGTGTTAACTTCGCATCACTCACACATTACGTGTATATATATATTTCGTTTATTTGAAATATTATTACCCTTTAAGCTAATATTATATATAATATAATAAATAAATATATATTATCATATATATGAATAATTCAGCTTGTTTACATAACATTTATTAAAATGAAAAATTTAATATATACGTCATTTTTGTTTCCTTCTCACATGCTTAGTTTTTTGACAACTAAAATATTTAAAATATTCTCTATTCTTAATAAACTAAAAAGAAGATTGGAAATAAATTGCTTTTGTTTATTTTGTAATATTTCAATTAATGGATACAAAATTTCAATTCATATTAAGGATTGTTAGTTGAGATTTTGATGTAGATAAACATTTTAAAACTGGAATATATTTTAGAAAGTTAATCATTTCTACAACGTATTTACTATAATTGTTTAGAAAGAACTACTTCTTCCAGTTGTATACTCAGTTGTATGGCACCCCTCACTGAGTCATTGAATACATTGAGAATATCTGTTTTCTTCACCGAGGGTCCTGGAGTGCGAATCATATGTTAGGTGGTCCAACTATGTCAACTCCGAAGTGTTCCGTTACCAAGCATGTTTTGCATTAAACATTTTTATGGTCCCTCTAAAGAGATGAAAGCTGAGTTGACTTCCTCAGCTTGAGGTTGAACCTCGAACCTTTGAGCCGGAAGTGCTATTACGATGCTCAACTTGATTCATATGTTTAATTAATTATATTTAATAGCATTTTTCTTAGCGAGAAATGTAATAGGCAGAAGCAGCATGCATGCCTAAAATACATATATAAACTGGGGAAATTATTTTATAGTTTTGACATCAAAATTAATTTTTACAAGATAAGTATGATTATATTAACACAAAAAAAAAATACTTTGAAAAATTAGATTTGTTTTCGACACACAATTTAATATATATTTTAATTAATCAACAGTTAGTCAACATTTAAGTGAGTATTAATTTCTAGATTTTTTAAGTCTTGTTTGAAAATACAAAGAATCATGGAAAAACACGTGATTTTACGGTAAAATTTGTAAGTTAATAAACAATAATTGCGTAAAGAAATAAGGTAACAATAAGTAACGGTACATCGTATCTTAACCTAATTAAACATTCTGATAGAGCAATCTTTTTAACTTTAATTATAAAATGCAGCATGTTCAGTAAAATTAACAAATGTATACGAAAAGATACAAATATATTTTATTAAAAACACCAATCTCAAAGCACATTAATTGCATTTATATTTTATTTTACTTGAATGAAAGAAAAACTAAGTTGTTACTCATATTTTACAAATTTTTTTATTAAATACCAAGCCACTACTAGCACAATTATATGTTGATGGAGTATTCAATGCAGAGTTAGCAAAATGGATTCTGGTTTAGTGATCACGATTTATTTAATATATCTGTGGATTCAAACAATGATCAAAAACTACCATTCAGTTTTTTTTTAATTCCACAAAGTTAAAGTATGAAATAAATTATAAATTCTTTATAAGTGACATTGCCTTTTAAAAATAGATTTGTCACATTTTCATGAGCTTCTAAGTTTCAATACTCCTATATTTCGTTTTCTAATTGATGACAAACTGGAATTATTAATCAATTTATAACTAGACAAAGTATTCTAAATGAGTAATTTGAATGCTTTAATATAGTTTTTTTATAAAAAAAAATATAAAACATATTATAAAGTAATTTAGCATAAATTTAATTTTATATTTTTGGATAACTTATCAAGTTATTTTCAAAATAATGGTAAGAATATTTTTTGAATAAATAGGAAAAGACTTTTCATGGAGGCTAAAGAAGAATTTGCATATTAATTTATGTTCTCTATCTAAATGTGTTCTGATTGGCTGTTATACAGAAGTTAAGCATAATTTTGAGAAAATTAGTTTTTATCAATGTATAACTTCATTTAGCCATTTTATATCTTTTTCCTATTTTCTTGACAATTAGCAAGCAATGAAACGAATTAAAATGGCTCAAGCCACGTTTTTCCTATCATCATTTCAGTGAAACACTTTTAAATTTTTTCTGCTTTAATTGTATTTGAAGGAATATTTTTTCATTGGATTGATAAATCACTCATTTTTTATAAAATATATTGAAACTATATCTAGTTTGATCTATTTAGCTATTTTATCCTCACACACATGTACAAATAATATATATTAATACCTATATTTTTATGTGAGTGTCAAAAAAAATTACAAAAAATTGTGTATTAACTGTATATTACACAAATGTCGATAAATTACATAATTACAACAAATAAGTCATGACTAAACAAAAGTCCGAACAAACTTTTAATGATAAGAGAATTTGTGACAGTGTAATGCGTATCTATCCTACCTTACCAAAGCCTTTCTGCATAGAATGTATTGCTATTATATTCGGTTTAAAAACCTATAATTTTATAAAGAAAGAAATAGACAAGTTAAATTTACTGATGGAAGTAATTATTGTTCTATTATTTCATAAATATCAAATTCAAATTAAACGAGAATAAAAATATCCAGCATCACACACCAAAATTTGAAAATTACATTAAATCTTTACATCGCCACTTTTTACAACCACTTTTCACTGCAATTAGAGTCATATAATAGTTTCGAACAAAGCCAGCCTGTTCTGTCATTCTTCATATCTGGTGATCATTTATTCATTGTGATTTCTCATTCAAACCCAGCTTTCTTTACCACACGTGGCCAGAAAGTCAAGCCTTGTCTTGCATTTGAAAAAAATAAAAACAGCAATATTTACATTCTAAACATTGCTATATTGCTAGTCTCAAACTCACCGAAACGATCTGATGGAGTTACATTGCATAATTTCGTTTGCTTATTGGGCATGACTTTTTGTAGAAATTTTATTTTACTGCGTTAAAGTTTTCGTCTTGTTTACCTCATGCAACTAAGGGTATATGGATCATAACTACCATATGTTCTGCCAAATTACCTAAGCCCACTTGTTTTTGTTTTTATATTTTTTTTTAGTTTTAAGACATATTTTCCGCAACTATGAAAATGTTATTAATTATGTTTAGAAAGAAAACCACTTTCTAATTATTCTTACTTAAATATCTGATAAATTACCAATTGTTTTTCTTCCTGTAACAAATACAGATTTACAACAATGCATTGATATTTAGTATAAAAATATAATATAGAACAGTGTTTAAGAATAATTAAAAGACTTCATGTCATTTTACCTCGTTAGAAGAATTCCAGAAATAAGAATAAGAATTCCATCAGTGTCAACAACACTATCGCAAACATAATTAATTTGTAGTTAAATTAGGAAAATAAAGTTCTCGTATTATTATTACTTAAATTGTTTCACAGTATTTTGCCGGTGTTCAAAAATCAAAAACGTTAATGTAAGGAAAAATGATTACATAGTATTTCAAGAATAAAGTTAAAGGTGATATCTCACAACTCTTCATTTAACATAAAATATATAATTCTATAAAACAGCAAGATATAAAAATTTTGTTCCATCATGGTCTATAATTACATGAAAGTTTTTTGTTCGTCTTCAAAGAGAAGAGAAAAAATATAATATAGATATAAAAATTAGATAAGATATAACAAGATATAACAAGATAGATTATAGATATAACAAGATATAAAAATTTTGTTCCATCATGGTCTATAATTACATGAAAGTTTTTTGTTCGTCTTCAAAGAGAAGAGAAAAAAAATTTGCAAAAAATTACGAAATTACTATTTGTATTATTTTTATATATAATTATTCGTATATAGATATATATTATCTTCCTTTTTTTATTGTATAGTTTATAATATTTATAATTTATAAATCTCAATACAAATAAACAATGAGCTCTTTTGTGAGACATGATTCATTTAACATTTTATTGGAATTTAATTTTCTAAAACTTTACTTCTTCAGAGTTTTTTGTCATATAAATACACACAGAAAGGATTAAAGTTCAACAGCCATGCCCGATCGGCAGTTAGAGTCGGCATTTTTAAGGCTGTCATTTATATCACGTTTTCCACTGAGCAACTTAATCTCATTTTGAATTTACATTTTAAAATTATTTCTATATTATTACATTCAATTGAAGATTTGTGTACATTTCCTTAAAAATTTTATTTTACGTTATTTAAATATATATCCTAAACAAAATATTTGTAACTAAGATCATAAAAATTTGATCATAGGATCTGGCATTTTTTTATGCATTTTTAAACAAAACTAGAGAGTGACGTAAACGTACGTCAGATAATCATTACTTGTTAGTAATGGGTTCAATTTCTCTTTAAATTTACACATTCAGTCTCAAAACTTAAGATCAATATTTCTGTGTCAGTAAATTATAAAAGTATTTACGCTCCGATTCTCCTTAGTGGATTACATTGATAATATTTTGGTTTTAATTTTGCACTTAGTATCTTAGATTTTGTTGGTGGTTACATGAAATCTTGATTATGGATGGAAAAAAGATAATTAAAAATATTGTTTGTAATCCAACACTTCATGTAGGATGTGAAACTTCCTTCTCAAGTCCTCAATCACATAAAATGACTTATATTAGAGAGCTACCATACAAATGCAAGTTTTGCGGCCATGGATTCAGGAATTCTTCATATCGCAAAAGACATGAAAGAATTCACACTGGAGAACGACCATATAGATGCAAGTTTTGTGATCGTGCATTCACTCAAAAGGCCCATCTTCAAGTACATCTAAGGACTCACACTGGAGAACGACCATATACATGTAATTTTTGTAATCGTACATTCACTCGAAATGGCAGTCTCCAAGAACATGAAAGGACTCACACTGGAGGAAGACCATTTCAATGTAAGTATTGTGGCCGTTCATTCACACATAGAAGCAGTCTCCAAAGGCATCTCCGAAGATTTCATTCATTCGCAAGCTCTTCAACAAACCAGAACTCAGAACATAACAAGGAACTTCTGCAAAACAGTGGTCCAGTAAATCTTACTTTAAATGTTGCTGATCAACATGTTAATTTTGATAAGATATTGTTTGAAGTTAACTATAGTGATAGTCAGACTGTTTTCTTTCATTCCCCACAACCAAATACCAGTCAAGTTTTTGAATCGGAAAACAGAAATTATGCTTCAAAGGATGAAATATACCAGTGTGAGTATTGTTCTTATTCATTTAGAAATGAGTATGAACTGAATCTTCATTACGCAACTCAGTTTTTCAATATACAATTTATAAATTCTCAGAGAACCTTTTTAATGCAATTTTGACTGTTACCTCGATATAAACGTGCTTAAATAATCTTTGAGTTGCTTTTAAATAAAGACGGAAATCAGACAAACTTGAAAACCAATTTTATTCTTCAAAGATGTCAACTTAGTTCAAATGTGAATAATTTTTTAAAGGTGACCCAATAACTTTAAAATTTTATTATGTATTTAAGTTTTAATATGAATAAAACTTAATACCTATCAAAATGTCTCATAATGTTCATTAGGTCATTTTTCTATTTTTGCTTCTACATATATACGATAACGCTATTTAAATATAAACATAGCTAAAAGAAACGCTTGTAAAATTTTTAAGAATATTTCTAAATACTATACTACTATTCTTTACCATTTTAGTTTAAATATTGATGTTTTACAATTATATGTTATAATTTCAATGACAGTATTAAATAAATTTCAAATTTGCTGTATATTATATTTGAATTTGATATTACCTTCCCTTTTGAATTATGGTTACAACAGAAGAATCCTATATGTAAACTGGAATCCGAAGGTAATAACTGTTAAGGTAAAAAAAAAGTGTTTACTAAAATCTTTCCTCTAATATTTTTATTTGTTTTTTCTGTTGCTTTTGTATATTGACCTGATAGATTTAGTTAGAATATAAAAAAAAAGTTGCTGAAAAGAATATCTCCAAAAACCATATTATTAACATTTCCTAACTATTTTTATTTTTTAAATGTTTTGCAAAATGTATCTTTAAAAATTATGCCACGTAATACTTACGTACATCATCTGTTGTTTCTTATCAAGTATAATTTAAATTAAAAAAGGGCTAATCGAAT
>JAPDSC010162541.1:0-55672 GCA_026290005.1 Latrodectus geometricus | reverse complement strand
CAAATATTTTTCTATTAATAAAATATATATATTCTGAAATATTTAAATATTTTTTTTACTATTAATAATGAAGAAATTTCCTGATATTAGCTACATATATATTAGCTACAAATTAGTTAATAGAGCAACAAAAAATTTCATTATATTTTGGTTATCTATTTTGCTATCAAATACTGATACTCTGTAAAGCATTATCTGACATCTATTGGTTGTTACAAAACATTGGATAACCCTTTATGTTCTGGCTCTTTTAAGGATTCTTCCCCTTCGACAAATCCCCATATTCAAGGTCGCAGAAGATGAATCACGGAAATCTCCTAAGCACCCACCCTGACAAACGTGCATACAGAAATGCAAAACATATCTCCTATTATTCGGCAGTAACTGGGATAGAAACTACAATCGTATGTTTTAAAGAGCTCTTTTCTACAACTTTGTCACTATGAATTTGTCACACAATTAGGATTTGTCAATCTCTGGCTATTTTAACTCAAGAAGGCTAATTCAATGGGTATCTATTATTCTTAGTAAATTCCAAAATATTGAAGCAATCATGCTCACGAGACATGAATTCGTAAACTATTGAACTATAGATTGGGTTGCTGACGACCCAGCAACTATTTTGGCGAACCACATAAGCCGGAAATAGTTGAATAGCATTGTACACAAAGAATTAATTAAGTGAGTCTAGATATCTAGTTAGAACTATATATGCATGTAGTCAACCTGCACTGCTTATTTAATAAGATTCAGTTAGTGTAAATACAATTTTAAAAAAATTTAAATTAGTACTATTCTTTAACTTCTTATATAATTCAAAAAATCCAGATATCTTTAAAAAATTACGAACAACTGATGCAGAGCTTGTAGGTGTCAGAAGTATATTAATGCCTTTAAGGTGAAATTCTGAGTGAGCGCTTCTTGTAACAACATTTTATAGTTACACTTAATATAAATTCTTTTTTCTGCTTAGATAAAAAAATTTTTTGTTATGTTGTATTCTTAGAGTGTATTTATATCCATCTCTAGCAACGAGCATTTTTTAAAGTTCATAGATTGTATAATGTCGAATAGGTTAACAAAAAGAATAACCATGTCAATTAAATAAAAAAAATTTATTTTTTAACAAACAAAAAAATTAAACTTAAATCAGTGATTACATTTTTTCATCACATCGTTACCTTAGCACGATAATTAGATTAGAATTTACAGTTGAGACAATGTAGAAATATATAGATTCATGAATTTATTCAAAATAGTTTATTAAACTTGACAATATTACTAATTTAATTGGGTAAACATATGCTTTTTACATAATAATTTTCAAAAAAAAGGAACTTATATTATTATACCTCCTACCTCAAAAAGCATGGGATTGTATTGAAAAGTTCGAAAAATTAATAATATATTACTTAATAAATTTATATATTATATATATCGTGTTTTTAATAATTCAAATTGTGGAAGCAAATAAATTTTTTAAAATATGTATATAAAGTTTATTAAATTATTTAAAATTCCAAAATTAGTGCATGAAATTGTAATATAAGATTATTTTTATGTTTCCCGAATAATAAAATCATAAATTAATAATCTGTATCTCCTTTTTCTTTTATTTAGCATCTACAACCAATATAAAAATTTGAACGCATGTTTTTTTTTTTTTTTTTTTTTTTTTTTTTTGCCTCTCCAGTGACTATCGTTTTTTTTTTAATTCCCAATTAGTTGAAATTTTTTTTCAACTGAATATCGATGTTGGACAGTTCTTATCTTTTGATGACAATTACTTTTTTTTTTTTTCATCTATACTTTTCCTTCTCGTTTTATAAAGTTTTGTAACTTTGTGAATTGGTATAAATGTGAAGCTAGTTATAAACATTACAAAATTAGTATGTTCATTTTTTTCTGTTACATAGTCTTTTTCTTATCGGACTATATTTTTGTCTTGTTTCTGCATTTCTTATGATACTGTAGCTACTCGCCATAAATTAATAAAAAATTTTAGTATATTAAAATATAGAAAAACCACTCGAATATTTTGCTTCTCGCTGTGTGTATATTGTCTTACATTTTCTATATTTATTTTTATTGTATTTCATATTTTTACAGTTATATGCAATTTTTGAAGAATTAATATAATTATAACTTTACTTTATAAAAAGTATTATATTTTGGTTGATTGTTTAATTTATAACATTTATTATGATACATTACGAAAAATTATACTGTATTGCAGATAGACATCCTAGCATCTAATTGTTTTGAAAGACATTTGAATATCCTTGTTCTGCAATTTACATAGGTTATGGGTCATATTCAAGTGTTGCAAAACAAAAAGCTAGGAAAAATCTCAAACACCCCCAACAGATGTGTATATGCACACATAACTGTGTGGGGAGACATGGGACTCTACGGTAAGTTAAAGGGTGCTGTCTCCCCTGCACTTAGAGCCTCCACGAGGTCTCTGGGGAAGGGGCCTCCATCGCAATGTGCTTATACAAAACAGAAACACAACAGTCGATTTTTGCTGTTCTACAGTTTTTGGAAACCGAGCCTACGATCTTTCATAAAAGGGCATGATCCTACCAAGGGTCATTTTCCAAATATATATCATAATGATTTACAATTTAAATATTGCAAAAACTGTTGAATAATAGTGTGTGTGAATGATTGGATGAGAACTTTTGTTCGGTATTTTGCAGTATATGAGCAACTGTTTACGAATCCTTTATCAGATTCATTCACAACAAATTCATTCGAATCCAGTTCATTTCAAACGGAACCACCAGTAGCTTGTGTTTCGGTAATCTATCTCCATCATGCCTTTAATATTACAAGCGTTTTAAGCCATCCATGCTGAAATTGCTTTTATCACTAAATATATCTTAACACCATCTAAGACGCCATTTCCTATGCGAATTTCAATTTCTTTTCTTTGTGACTTTTAATCAAATTGTAGAGTTGGTTTTCTTCTACTAAATTAAATCGCTGATCTAAATTAAATCTAAAAAAAATGTTACTAAATTAAATCGCTGTTCAATGTAGTCAGTAGATTTTAAAATATAGGATTTTGTTGTTTGATCTAGGTTGATCGATGTCAATAGAACTCGGATAAGGATGACTTTTTTAATGCCAAAGCCATTTCTATAGGTCGCCAAAAATTATTTACAAAATTACGTGATATGTTTAAAAGTTTAGTATTTTAATTTCCACACTTCTGAAAAGCAGCAATTTTTCACTGTTCTGAATTAAAAACTACAACGAAATATCTATTTTGTTCAATTAAACTAATATTCAAATCTATTTAAATGCATTCCCCAATAATCCGCTTAATCCCATTAAAAGATTAGAATATAATGCTTGTGCGAATTTTGTGAAAATTAATGTTTGGTGAAAATATTTATAAAACTAGAGCTATCCTTTTGAGACGATCTCAGAATGAAAATATAAATAAAAACATTAATACATTTTTAATAAACTGTCTCTTTTATAGTTATTAGGATTATTAAATAATCTCTATTTAAAAAAATTGTCTTTACATTCAATTACCCATCGAAATTTAGAAAATATAGTGGGTATATCTATGATTTCTGTATATATATATATGCACTGTATTTTTTACCTATATTTCTAATGTAACGAAAATAAAAAGACAATATCTCCAAAGTATCAACACTGCGGTTTTTTAACTAACATCATAAGACTTGTAAGCCATCTAAAGAGTGCATCAAGTTAACTATAAATTTTACTTCCAAGTTTAAAAACTACCATTCTTTTTTCTTTTCAAATGCAATGTGTAACTAATCTTTATCAATTTTCTCAAAATGATACTTTGTGCGTGCATCACTTTAGAAATACAAACTTAATCCGCGTAGATATAGAGGGAATTTTTATTCACCTTTTGACAGTGGCAACTTTAAAATTAAAAATTGAATCAAGTATTGCATCATATTCTGTGTAATATAATTTCGTGTACGCTAATAAATTTTATAAAACAAAAGTTAATCAATACCAATAATTAAGATTATTTTTAATCATGCACAAATTAATGTGTTTTGGAACGGAGTGGATGCGTTGAATAAATAGTATTACTGTAATCAAAAATTATTCTGAATGATAAATAAAATAAAAAATATCAATTTATACAAAATTTATTTCATCTTATTCGAAATAATCTCTTTTGACTTCTATTCACTTCTGTTAAGTTAATTCTTAATCATTAATACGTAAGAATCATTTTTGTGGGGATTTTCAGAATTCTTAGGCAAGGCCGGCGCTAGCAGCTTCGCCGCCCCGGGCAAAGAGGTAAAATGCCGCCCCTTTATAACAAAAATTAAAAGAGATAACCTAAACCCTTTCCACGATTAATGGTAAAATAAAACGAGTAAAAAAATTGCAATCATCAGCAATGTTGAAGTTTTGATTTGCAAAAAAATATTTATTTATTTATGTTTTTGGCACTAAATTAAAATTAGGGTTGCGCAGAAAAAAAAGGAAAGAGTAATTTCTGGTGCATACTTATAAAATACAGAACAGATATTTTAAAAAAAGTAAAACAAATTATAAAACCGCTAAATATTAAAACTTCATTACATATTAAAAATACATTTAATCAGAGAGTTGAAATTAAAAGCGTTTTTTTCTCACTTTTAATTCTGAAAATTGTTTTATAAATTCTTTAACATTAAGTTTTTCAGCCAAGTCAAGTTCGACGACTATTGTTGTTAAGCCGTTTAGTCGATCCTCGGTAGTTGTGAAGCGTAAAAATTTTTTAATTAATTTTAATTTAGAGAAACTCCTTTCTCCACTTGCCACACTTATTGGGAGAGTCAGCAATATTCTTAAAACTATACCAAGATTGGGAGCAAAATCCAGGTTCGATATGAATTTTAAAAATCTCAACTGAACTTTCTTTTTTGTTTAGCAAAGCCGAAACAGCTACTACTCGTCTGCCAAGTCAAGCGCATTTATATCGGATGAATTCCCATCAGTCAACACTGTTTCTAAATCTTTACAATATAATGTCGTTTTGAGGAATATCTTTTAAATCAGAAATATTATATAAAAATTGGAAATAGTTGCTGTGGCTACTGATCAAATCAAACCTGGATTCAAGTGCATTGATAGCTTTATCTAATGTAAAAAAATAAAATTCTGCCTTATATTTCAAAGCAGGATCTTCTATTGTATAATCTTTTGCCTCATAGTCGAAATTAACATTCCTTCTTCGAACTCTATGACGTGGCTGGGTAATCAAAATTAGCTGGTATGTCAATTTCGTCTGCGAGTTCTCGAGCATAGCAGAACATTTCATTAAAGGCTCCGTCCGATCTAAGATCCTTGAAAAAATCTTTACAATTTTTCAAGAGCTCCATAGCAGATGGTAAATCATAGTCTTTTGTCTGCAAGAGCTTACTTATAGGATTGATACAATTTAAAATTTTGTACCAAATTACAGTGCAACATAAGAATTTAAATTGTTTAACACAACTTAATAGTCCAGAAGCCTCAACTCTTATAGAGTTGTCAATCTCCGAGTTATTACAAACAGCAAGTAAACCATCGTATATCCCTCCTAATTGATACCTTAGTGGTTTTAATGCATCTATTCGGCTTTCTCAACAAGTATCACTTAGAGGTTTCAAAATAAGTCCGGAAACATTTTAATAACATGGTTCATCGAAAAGTTGATGAGGACAAAAACAGATATATTTTTTGGACTATATTAAAAAAAAAAAAAAAATTGGCGGCTTCGAAAGATGCTTTTGCCACGTCATTAACTACCAAGTTTAATGAGTGGCTGCTACATGGAAGGTAAAATGCTCTTGGATTTAACGCATATATTCTAGATTGTACTCCCGATTTACTGCCTCTCATGTTGGCCCCATTATCGTAAGCCTGTCCCCTCACATCCTGCAAATTCAATCCCAATGTTTCAAGTCTTTAAGTATTAGAGCTGAAAGTTCATATCCAGTCGATCTTTCAACCGGAAGAAAACCTAAAAAACTTCCTTGTGATTGGACTTGTCAATGGATACATACCTTACTAAAACTATCATTTGCTCGATCTTGCTGATATCAGGAGTGCAATCTAGAATTATTGAATAATATTTAGCTTTTTTAATATCAGTAATAATATGAGATGTTATATTTTCAGCTAAAAGAATAATCAACTCATTTTGAATTTCTTTTCCGCGATACTGCACTTTAGCTTCTTCTTTTTTAAGCACTTTGCGGATATGCTCTTCTATTACTGGATCAAACTGAGCAAGTAATTGAATAATTTGTAAAAAATTACCGTTACCGAAATCGTAAAGTTTGTCACTTGTACCTCGGAGGGCTAAGCAATTTTGAGTAAGCATTTTTATTCTTGAAACAATTCGTAGAGCACCTCTCCCCAATAATTTATTTCTGCGGTAATAAGTCTTTGTGAATGACTGTCAATCGTTTTAGAGTACTGTAAAATATAACGCATTCTATATTACTAGCAACCAATCTGCAAGGTAATTATTTCATAAATAAAACAATGGGACTACCCTTTTTCATTTTATAGTCACGGTGTAAGGCTTGTTAAAACTTGTCAGGACTGATTTTTCGCGTTCCCCCGTACATATTTTTCGCGTTTTCATACATGTTTCGACAAATTAAGACACACGGTTAAAAATTCTATTACTGTGTCCCTTTGATTAAATTATAATAAAAAAATTATTTCTTTAAGTTTTAAGCTATTTTTAAGAGGGAATTTCTTATGCTTGTAAGTTTTCTTGTATTTGAAATATTTTGACATTTCAAATAGTTAAAATTTCATACATTATTAATATTTACAGGGTGTTTATTAAACATATGCCAAAAATTCAAGGGTTTGTTCCCTGGACTATTCTAAGAATATTTTGTCCTTTGATAGTTTTTGTGAACCCGCTTTGTTTCGAAGATACAGGGCAAACATTGCTCTCGTCAAATCCATTTTTATAATTTTTTAAATCATTAAATTTCTTGCATTCTTATTCTAGCCTGGAGGTCATTATTTTCAACAGTTCTTGTAGATTAAAAAACTTTATCTGTAATTTTTGGTAATAAAATGTTGTTATAGTGTCAAAACTTTTGTTCGCCCTGTATCTTCGAAACAAGTTTTTGCTGTATGTTTAAAAAAAACCCTGTATATATACAGGGTGTTAGGGTTTTGATTCCAAATATCTTAATGCATAAAAATTTGAATCATTTTAAAGAAAAAATTTTAGTATATCATGTGTCAAAACTCAATTATTTTAGAAAGAAAAAATGTTTAAAAGTTTGAGAAATTTAATTTTAGGGCCAATTTGCCGCCCCCTAAGTTTGCCGCCCCGGGCAGGGGCCCGGCTTGCCCACCCCTAGCGCCGGCCCTGTCTTAGGGTATTTACTTCTATCGAATTAATGCACTCAAAATGTTGACTACGAAGAGTGAGTTTCAAACAAGAGAATAACAAAAATCAGATATCAATTTATATATCCTAGTTTTTTCATCAGAAATAATGTATTTTAAAAAGTAAGTGTGCGTCTCGTGAAAGCATCTTTCTAGCAACTCGAACATATTATTTTTTGAACTAATCCAAAATTCTTGGAACAGCTAAGACGACGTGCCGAAACTTCAAATGTTCTTTTACAATTGCTTGACAAAAATCAGATGTTTGTAGGACATTAGGAATTAGTTTAATAACATCTCTCACTGTTAAACAACGATCACCAAGTATCAGTTATCTGATTTGATAGATGTGTTGATCATTAATCAAAGTGGGTGGTCGAACCAATCGCTGACCATCGTCACGATTCTCTATCTTTTTTATTTTTATACCAATCAAATACTGCTGTTTTTGGTAAATAATTGTCTTCAAATGTCTCTTTGGAAGATTTCAAATGATTTTGAAGCAGAAATTTCATTTTGAAAACAAAATTTATTGCTTTTTTTTCCATAATAATCAACATTCCTAAAAATAGATAGAATGACAATTCTTCTCTCATTAAACAATAATTTATTTTTAGACGATAAAATTATACCTTTTTCAGATTGTTTCCAATCATTTGCAGAATTCATAAAAATATTTACGGATGACATAATTTATCGATGAAATTTAAAAATGCATTCCAGATGTTTTTTATTTCATAATAATATGTAAAAATATAAATTTTATTTTCATAAAAGAAACATATTAAATTGCAAATTTTTGAATAATAAATAAAGAATAAAAAACTGTATGATAATTTAAGGGAAAATTAATTAATAAAATAATAAATCTTAATTTTTTTTTTTTTTTTTTGTTTAGGTGGAGTATTTAGTGTAGGTTTATGACATGAAATCTCCCTTTATATATAATATAATTCTGTGTTACATAGAAAAAACATGAATCTTTCTTTTAAGCACGCAGTTTCGAAATTCGATATTTATTAGGGTCTCTAATGATTAAATATGCATTATTGATGTCTAGAATTGTTCGAAACCCCAGTTCATTTCCTGGCAAGTTGACCAAGCTCTTTTGAAAAACGTGATCGTCCCTTTTCTCCACCCTAATAGCTCTATTTGCAGCGATAAAGGGCAGGTGAAAACGATCCTCTCTCTCGCTTCGTATGGGGTTGACTACGAATATTGTGACGTCACTGAATGACGTAATAAATTCGAACAGCCACTTATTCGTATTTAATTCGTTTTGATTTATACAACTTTTTTCTGCGCTTGGCAATGATCAGATAAAATGCTTAAATATTCATAAATAGAAGTAATATTCTATGTTTCAGAAAATTTCTCGGATATATATTCAAATTAGATCTCAGCCAAAACATTAGAAGATAGGCGATTGCCAACATTCAACCAAAATATTTTTCTTCTTGTTGATTATTATATTTTGCGCAATTTTTTTATTTAATTGGTTTGATAGAAATAAAAACTACTTAATTTATGATAATACTATGTGCAAATAACATGTTACGCAAAAGTGGCTGACACGTAACGATTTATTGACAGTCGGTATCTTCGCACGAAATGCTTCATTACATATTTATGGAACATTAAAAGTTACTCAATATTGTTTGTTAATGCTTAAGAATTAATGAGTGATTTTTAACACCAATATGAAATATTGTCAATAATCTTCATTCTTAAGAACTTTATTTACAGTTAAAATTATTCATAGATTAAATTTTCTTGATAACATAATATAGCAAGATAAAGAAGATATTCTTTATCTAAAAATAAGCTAAAAGTCTTTGCACAAATAGTAAATAATGCATGAGAAATAGAAAGTACTGTGATTTTTATATAAAAATCAAGTGTATTAAATATATGAAATGATTTCTTGATTTATCTTAATATAGTCATCAAAAAACATTCAGAAATCAAAAAATCTGTTTTGAAACTTTTAATAAAATTATGGAACTGGATATTTTATATCATGGGAGGTATACTATTCTCTTTTCTCAATAAATATGTTATTTAAATTATTTTATGTTATATGATAAAATAAATTAAGGCTACAAACTTGATAAAATGAACTTATGTTGGACAATAATTTGTTTGTCTTTAAATTATTTGGATAAATAATTTTAATTTTTAGAAATAAAATTTTTTTGTTATGAAAATTTTGGTTAAAAAAATTTACAAGTTCATTATGTAATGTAAAATTACTTCAGGAACAATGTTTGTTGATTTTTTATTAGTGATTTTCAATAATCGTATTTGATCATTCAATAAAAAGAAATAAATCTTGTTTTCACGTCTCCTGAAGTATGTTGACATTCCTTCATTTAAAAATGGAAGTTTCTTTCAATAAATTGAGAAAATAAAATAAATTAAAGCTGCAAATTAAAAACAAATTAATTAAGTTTCCCGTTATTAATTAAACATGAAAATGCATATTTTATATTAATGAAACTGCATAATTTACTAAGTAATTTAGAAATAAATTAATTAATCATAAAATTTTTTTAAAAAGTGACACAACTAAGTGAATAGCAATACAGAAAGGGTGATTATTGTAAGCCATTCATATTGCTGAAAGAACTCTCCATAGATTGTCAGTCATATTCACGTGTCATAAAGGTTAAAACAGGAAAACTCCCAAGCATGCACCTCGACAGATGTGTATGAAGAAAACAGATATATACAACATGCATTTTCTGTTGTTCAATAATTATTGTATTCAAATCTAAGATCATCCTTTCCCAAAATGCCATTATTATACTTCTTAAAATAAAAATAATGTTAATATATAAGTAAATAATAAATCACTTTCCAACGTTAGATTTTTTTCTATGAAATACAGAATATTTATAAAACCTTAAATACATTTTAATCAATATTTTAATAATAATTTAACTAAATATATTCATCAAAATTAAACACCAAAATAATTTTAAATAATACAACATGAGCTTGGAAACTTACATAAATTTAATTTGTAATTTTTATGACAAAAATGAATTTTATATTTTAAAATTAGAGCAAATTTAAAAAAAAAATTAGTCTGAAATGTTCTTTTATTAGGATGTATGTATATCAACATTTAACAATCAATAAATACTAGTCACTTTGTGAGCTTGATTATGTACGTAAGAAATATTGAATGATTAAATAGGAACATAAAAAACGTGAATAAAAAATCTTTCAGATATAAAAGTAGAAAAAAAATGACGTTGTCTGGAAAACAAACAAATAAATAGATAGCGAGATTAAGATTCCTTAAAAAAAATAGCAGTAAAATACTTTCCTGCATCAAAAAAATGGAAACATGTATTCTTAAAATCATAACTGTGAAGTAGACAGAAATGACTTCTTTCCCTGATTTTTCATCAATAAAATGAAAGTAAGAGCTATTTATAATGAGCTATGAATTTTATTTTGCATGTTCTTATATATATAGTGCACGATAAATAATTTTTTCTAATAATTTATAAAAAGAGGATTATTTGGTGAGGAAAAAAATTATTCTAATACCTAACACTTGTTTTTCTAAAATGAATTAATTTTAAGATCTAACATTTATTTTCTCTATTTTACGAATCTCCCATTTTAAGAACTTATTTTTGTTACAAATTCATAAAAATGAGTGTCTACTGTTGTAAGTAGTGGCGATAAAACTCACAAACTGTTTACTTTGATTAACATAAAAAGTTTCTAAACTAAGATATTTTCTCTCATCCAAATACAAGAATCGTGTATGATCGTTACACATTATAGATAAAAATGATAGGTCCTTAATTAATCAGATATTTCACCATGAATTACTATTTATTTCCATTGAAGTTAATAACTGTAAAGCACAATTATTTTATATTTGAAAATCTTTGAGTAGCGGCGTTTAATTACACCAAAAAACTTGGTCAAGTGACAATCGAACCTTTAAGTGATGTGCCGAATATTACTAATGCTGTTAGACGTTCGATGCTGTGTTGTATTAATATGATTTCTTTCGGCAAAACACATTTGGCGATGGCTTTTCATTCTCCACCAGGTTTTAAACTGAAATATCTTCTTTTAATTTTTAGTATGGAGGATTAAATGGGTAAAAAAAAAAATTGATGTTGCCGGTGAGAAATTTAATTATCTCATTTAATTTTATTATAGGGCCCTAAGTACTTACCTTTCTAAACAATGGAGACAATTTAAGAGATCTTTGATTAACATAGAACGAGACGGATGAAACATTTATATTGAGACTTTGCTTTTAACAGCTTAAAATGTTAAAGACTTTAAATTATGCTGGATAAAAATGCTCTAAACATATAATACATTTCTTGAAATTATTTCTAAGAATTTGAATAATAATTGAAGTTTTTTGTCACTGAGATAAAAACCATTTATATTTGTAATATTATAGGCCATTTTTATTATCTAATTTTCTTTTCTGTAATTTTTTATGGCGTTCTGAAAATTGATAATATATATATCTATATATATACATATTTTTCTTAAAATTTTAAATATGAACATCTATATTTCAGAACTTACATTTATCAATATAAGTAAAAAAACTGACTCAAATAGATTTTGTTATTTTATTCATAGGCTTGTGAAAAAATACCTTTAGTGTTATATCAAACACTGAGAAATAATATAAAAAAATTTTTCAATTCTCGTTCAGGGATTTTATATGTAAGACTAAATTCGTTTCTTTTAATTGCTTCTATATTACATTTTTTTAAGAGTTTTACCGTCACAAAAACTCGTCAATAATTATTTGTTGCCATTATATTTTAATGCTCAGGGGAATATAAGTACTATTAACTTTTACATAAATATATTAAGAATATATAACAGATTCATATTTTTACAACATCCCACTCGTACTTAAATTATTTATTTTTCATCTTTTTCAATTTGAATATTTTCTGTTATTGAATATATTTTCATGTGCAAGAAAAATTTTATATGCATAATGTTCAAACTAAACAAATTGCCTGATTAAATATTTGATTTGCTCTGTTTTGGTGTTTTATAAACTGAAATCCATCATCAGCAGTATTGCAGAAAAAATATTCTTCAACTTAATTTCTTTCTTGTCAACTTTTTAAAACAAAACCAAATCTAATTTTAAATTCAACACTTTTGAATTAAATTGGGCTATAGTTCGTACTTAACATAAATTGGTGTTTTTAGGTATATTTTGGATCAAACAGTGCATCATTTTACTGAAGTTCCATAAAGTTTAAGCAGATCTTGAATCAAACTAAAAACATCCTTGAGATTAATCTATCAATAAAGTATGTAATGAAACAACTGTCACACAAGTTATTACATATTTATCTAAGTATCCACAGAATTACTTATCACCTATCTAATTAACAGTTTCTTTCAGATTTAGAATACGTTAATGAGCAATGCTTCGTAACATTACTGTTTGTGGTTTGATAAAAGATGCTTTCTGTGTCAGTGGGGAGTGAATGAATCACTTTCTGATGCAAATCATTTTTCCGCCAATAATTATACTCTAGGAGCATATTCATGTATAATTCTCAATAATTGATAGCCTTTTTCATTTGCATACGTGTTTATCTCGAAAGAGGTATAGTGTATTGAACTAGATCATTTATAGGATTTATTTCTTTACTTTTTTTCTGTAAAATATATAGTAAGAATTTCAATCAGTATTTGTATTCCTGGATTTTGAATCCATATAAATATAAGTATATTTTGAAATAAAAGCATACATTAGCCCAGATTAACAATGAATTATTAATTCCAATGAAAATTATTATTTTAAAGTATTATATTATATATTTTTAATAACTTCATACCATACTAATTAAGAATTATTTCAATATGTATTGTGAATTCAAAAAAATATTGACGTAGATTAGTATAGTAGTTTACGAACACTAAAATGTTCTAGAGTTTTTCTATGGAACGCCTATGTTAACGTTAATGAAATTGTGCCAAAAACTTTGATATGTTATCACCACAATTTTATACCTACAATTTACTGTCATATTACTTTTTTTTCCACCGGAAATTGGCGGCTACCCAAACTGCAACACCAAGAAAGATAACAGATATTACAACAAAATTTATTTTGTAGATAACATGTTGACACTAAGTATCAAATGATTAAATTTATAGACTTCTGTGAAATGTGGTTCCTGCCAAATTGAGTAGCCAGAGTAGCCGCCATTATTGGAGATCACCGTTACCACACACCTTGGCATTGAATCAGACTTTGGATATATTCTTGGAGTACAGCAAATCAAGAAGTTTCCACATATTGCCAAAGTTAATCTGGTGTGGCAGCTGGGCACATAATCTGGGTCAATCGTTGAGCAACCGTGATTCACATGTTTCCTATTGGTGAAAAGTCCGGAGATCGTGCCGGCCAGGGAAACATTTCAATCTGGCATTTGATGAAGAAACCTTGGACAATGCGTGCCACGTGTGATCGCGCATTATCTTCTTGAAATATGGCTGTAGGCAAGCCCAGAAGGTAAGGAAGGACAACTGGCTACAACACCTCCGAGATGTAACACTGGCTGTTAAAAAGTACCGGCAATGCGTACTAGAGGAATGCGTGAGTGATATCGAATACCGACCCATACCATAATACCCGGTGTAGGAACAGTGTGGCGGTGCAGAACTCAGTTGTCAGCATCCACTCTCGATGGTGTGTCTACAGACTCGAATGTGACCATCGTGGTGTTCCAGACAGAAGCGTGACACGTCAGTAAAGACAATTTCATTCCATTCTGTCATCCACATCCTTTTTTCATCGCAGCTTTAGTGACGGAGACGTCTGTGGTTCTGTGTCAAGGGTACACGAAACAATGGGTGTCTTGCGAACAGATCGCTCTGTTGTAAACGGTGTCTAATGATACGCGCAGACACTGGATGATGCGTTATAAACTGAATGGGCTGTGCTAGGATTCGTGATGTGGCTGAGCTACCTGTTACTAACATGTGCACAATTTGCCTATCATCAAGTGAAGTGGTGCACTGAGGTGGATGCGATTGTATACGTCGGTTCGTCATATCCTCCTGCATTCATTTATCACATATCCGCATTTCAGTTTAGTTTTGTCCAACAGACTACCTGAAAAGTAATCCACAATCGATAGTTTCCCTGAAAGGTAGTCCACAATCTCAATAGGCCACTTTTCTTCCTTTGTCGAACTTGGATAATTGATCAAAAAATTTCTACTAGGCACAACTGATCTTTTTTTTTTTTTTTTTTTTTTTTTTGAAAAAACTACAAGAAAAACACAATTGACGAACTTGAAATGGTCGAAATCTGCAAGCCTTAAATAGAGCTTTGAGGTGCCGCCCCAGGCGTGCATAATATTGCCTGAAATTCTAATAATTGAGTATCTCTCATCCGCTAATGCTTATTGTAAGTTTCATGTCATTTGCATGCTTGCTTCAGGGTGTTGCATTTACGGTGGCCCCAGCAACGTATATATATATATATATATATATATATATATATATATATATATATATATATATATATATATATTATACATCTTACTTATCTAAAAAAATCTTTGTTTAAAACTAAATCAATTTATTTATACTTAATGA
The DNA here is from genome assembly GCA_026290005.1 of Latrodectus geometricus. Classification (NCBI taxonomy): domain Eukaryota; kingdom Metazoa; phylum Arthropoda; class Arachnida; order Araneae; family Theridiidae; genus Latrodectus; species Latrodectus geometricus. The sequence continues at coordinate 40,642 of JAPDSC010162541.1, read as the reverse complement.
TTTATTTGATTCAATAGAAATTTCAATGTTCTTATCCTTTGAAAATTTTATGTACTATTTAAGTTACCCATATTTTAGGTGATCTAATGATTTTTAATATAATTGACAATCCATTCAAATAATTTAAAAATAATAGTTACAAGAATTTCTATTACTTATTTATTATATATAAGGTTGGGGAAAAAGTTATCCATTATTTTTTCGGTAGACGTCTGTAGTGATCGATATCTCGTGAGGTATCTATCAAACAATTTCTGATTTATGCTCGTTGGAAAGGTGACATTTGACACTAAAATATCCTCTTGAGGTTTTTTGTTTGATTAATTCAATTACGAGTACAAGGTTTCAAAAATGGAAGACAACAAACAGAAAATTCGATACATTTTCGTTTTTCTCTTGTAACGGCGAAAAAGATAGCCGGGTGGCTAAAATTGTGAAAGGTGTTTATCGTTCTATATAAGACTGTAACAACCAGTTACGTACAATTTTTGTTTCGTCGATTCCGTTTGGGTATTTGGATGCTAAAGATGCACCTCGCATGGATACAACATCATCAAGAATGTCTATAAAATATCAAAAATTATTAAATTTGACTGCATGTCAGCAGTCGTAACTTCGTACAAGACCGAAAAATCTACATGAAAACTGTTTTAAACCTTTTTACAAACCGAATCTGAAAGAAGTTACAAAAAGTTCACGTAAAAATAATGGATTTCTTTTTCCCCAAACTAATATATACAGGTGGTTATAAAAATATTGGAAATATTATAAAAAAATACTTTATTTTTTTTAGTATAGTATAAGACCACCTTTGGCGTGTAATGTAGCTTAGATTCGCCAAGGAATTCACTCTTACTATGAATAGTGCTTAAGGAAATAGGATATATTGTGTGTTAGAGAGGATGATAGACGATATCGATTCCGGATAAACCATAATGGTTGGATTATATTGAGGTCGGGTGACTGTGACATATATTTAATAACACTCTCTCTCGTATTTATCATAATATTATTAGACAAGTCCCACTGCATTATCATCCTGGAAGATCCTATTTCCCCCAGTAAACAAAATTTCCATCATACAGGACCACGCCAACTAAAATTTCAATATACTCTTTTCCAGTAATCCTTTCTTTCAAGATTACTGGAGAGGAGTATCAAGATTATCTCGATTATTCCAGCAGAAAGCAGCGACATGGCTGACCCTACTATGATAGATCCACTCCATGATTCCCACCTGGAAGGATAAATATCAAGATCATACGCTTCTGCAGGCATCCCCCAAACATGCATTCGTCGTGTTGTAGGGAAAAGAGTGAAAAGCTATTCGTCAGTCTTTCTAAATCGGATGTACTCACTGAGATGGCAGCTAAATGATCAAACAGTTCTTTGTTCCTAACTGAACAGTCAAGTATTTCGATTCAATCGATTAAAGGATTGAATCCAACTTTGAATGTGGATATTAGAGATGTAAAGAGAGGAAATTCCTGGGAATAAACCTGATTTATTCCCTGGGAAATTTTCAAAGCTTTTGAAAAATTGTGAGAATTTTTGGGAATTTTAAAAGCTATCGGTAATTTAGAAATATTTCAGATGATTTAGAAATTTTTGAAGTTTTGTTTTATTAAAAATTTATTAAAATAAATATCTATAATTTATGATTTCTACTCCTAATTACGGCAATAGAATATTTTCCAAGAAACAAAAATGCACACTTGCGTTAATGAACAATTTATAATAGTTTGAAAAACTAATATTAAATATTTTTTCAAGCATGAATTTATGACGAAAGAAACAAGATGTCTGTATTTAATTTGACAGTTCTGGGAAATATATATCTTGATATTTCGTACTTATTAAAAATAATAAAATGTTATTAAATAATAGTTTTGTTAATGTTTTTATTATTTTGATAAGCATTTTTATTTTTTCAGTGCGAAACAGTTTAACTTTCGTAATACACTACTGGCCATTAAAATTGGTGAAAAGTCCGGAATGCAGAAAATGCAGAAGAAATGCAGAAAACAAAATGATATTTATTGGACAAATAGATTATACTAGAAATAACAAGTGATTAAATTTTCAAAAAAATTGGCTGTATAGATCCTGAGAAATCAGTACCCAGAACAACCACCTCTGGCAGTAATAACAGCAGTTATACGCCTAAATATTGGGTCAAACAGAGATTGGATTGCATGTACAGGTACAGATGCCCATGCAACTTCAACACGATGCCACAGTTCATCAACCGTAGTGACTGGCGTTTGGTGACTAGCCAGTCGCTCGGCAACCATTGACCAGACGTTTTCTATTGGTGAAAGATCTGGATAACGTGCTGGCCAGAGCAACAACAGAACATGTTCCGTATCAAGGAAGGTCCGTACAATACAGGCAACATGCCGTCGGGCATTATCCTGCTGAAACGTAGGGTTTCACACGGCTTGAATAAAGGGTAGAGCCACGGGTTGTAACACACCAGAAATGTAACGTGCACTGTTCAAAGCACCGTCAATGCGAACAAAAGGTGACCGAGACGTGTATCCAATGGCACCCCATACTATCACGCCAGGTGATGGGCCAGTATGACGATGACGAATGCACGCTGCCAGTGTGCGTTCACCACGAAGCCGCCAAACACGGATGTGACCATCATGATGCTGTACTCAGAATCTGGATTCATCTGAAAAGATGACGTCTCGCCATTCATGCGCCAACGTTCTTCATTGATCACACCATTGAAGGCGCTCTTATCTATGACGCAGCGTCAAGGGAAGCCGCAGTCATGGTCTCCGAGCTGAGAGTCCACGCTGCTGCAAACGTCGTCGAGCTGTTCGTTCAGACACTTGTTGTCTTCCAAACGACCCCATTTCTTGACTCATGGCTCGTGACGTGGTTGCACGATCCATTACGGCCATGCGATAATATGCCTGTCTTCTCGGCTGCTAGTGATAGGTGGCCGTTGAAATCCCGCATGGCGTTCCGCATTACCGTCCTGAACCCATCGATTCCATATTCTGCTAACAGTCAGTCATTGGATCTCGACCGACGCGAGCAGCAATACTGCGATAAGATAAACCGCAATCCCGGTACGTTACAATTCGACCTTTATCAAAGTCAGAAACGTGCTGGTACGCATTTCTCCTTTTTACACGAGGCATAACAACTACTTTTCATCAGGCAACAACGTTCAAATTCAATTTGTGTATGAGGAACCGGCTGAACAATTTCCTCATTTAAACACAATGTAGGTGTCGCTACTGGTGCCTGCTTTGTCTGAATGAAGCTGAAAAGCTAATCATTTGCATATCACAGTACCTTCTTTCTTTCGTATAAATTTCATATCTGTAGCATGTCGCCTTCTTAGTGTAGCAATTTTAATGGCCAGTAGTGTAGAAGACAGAGCAAAACATTTTTATTTTATTTTTATTCATTAATTTATTTATTTGCATACTTATATAGTTACTCCATTCGCTTCATATATGTAAGGCAAAACAATTCATTAAATGCAAGATGATGAGTTTATTGTCTCAAAATTCCCGAATAATTATGTGCATTTCAAAATTTGTGGAAATTTTACATCTCTAGTGGATATTGCATTGGTTAGGAATCCATTTTAAACTCAATTTAAGAAATATACACCTAAAGTAAAATGGTTGCATGGGGTTGTCCCAAACTAATATATGCTCGTATACAAACAATGATCGTTGCGCTCTATAGAAACAAATCAAATAGTAGATGCTATATCCCATCTCTTGTTTTGGTTTACTTGTCGTTCTACGAAATTGTTGAAACGAGAGTCAGAATGCGAAGCATTCTGCTTCCAGCTTGAGTATATCAGTCTCTAGAGTATAGACATTCTCACGATACATTTGATGTCATTTAAATTTTGAAAATTTGTTGAATTTTGAAAAGTTGGGACATCCATGTCTGCTTTGCATTCCAGTTATATTAATGTTGTTTACATATGCGCGCGTTTGTGTGTGTATTTATGAATGTATCAATAAATATATGTATGCTTCATCTATTTTCTTATATACAATTATTCCGTAAGCACATTATAAATGAGTCACTCTTATGGCAAAGATTTGCTTTAAAAAAGCTTTGTTAATGATATATATATGCCAACTACGCGTGCTTAATCTCTTCCATTGGTGATAATTCCGAAATATTGCTTTAACATGGGAAAATTATTCAAAATTTGAACAAAATCATTTATTTTAGAATTGATATTTATTTGCTGGATTGATAATCGTGCTAATAAAAGCATCACTCTTTTAATCGGAATATAATGAGTTCTATTTTAACAGAGAAAATATTAAAATACGTTATGACGACCCTTTTTTCAAGATAATTAGCAGGCTTGTCTTCTAAATCAAAATAACATACAACATTCTTAACAGACAATGAGTCAACTCAAATGTTAAATTCATAATTATAGTACGAAATTGGGAGTTGTTGTTTCTTTGTCCGTCTTAAAATTTATAACTAAATGTCAACAACTGTTCATTATTATCTCGAGAATCGAATTCGTTACTCGATAATCGAATTCTCTTTGATAAAGTAGTCTTAAATGTAAGCCAAACTTATTTTAGTCTTAGAAGAAAACGAATAGGCATTTATTTTCTATGAGAGCAAGACTTTCCGTTAAGAGTGTTGCTTCTGACAGCGATGGGATCATCCCATCACGAACTCTCAAGCAAGGAAAATCACGAATTCAATCTCAGCGTTGTCATGACCAGTGAAAGACGTATTAAGGGGCCTCTCCGGAAATTTAACAGCCGCAATCAATGTCATAAAAAATTCATATGTGGCTCTATGGCTGTATGTAATTTATCAAACCACGTGGGAAACAACCTTTGATGATGTTCCTACAAGAATACTTGAAGGGGAAAGAGAAAAGATAGTTGTGAAAAAAACTTCCTTAATCCTTTAAAATTTAGTATTAAACACTGTAAATAAAAGTATCGTTACGTCATACATTTTCGGATTAAATTACTGACACTATAGTCTATCATAACTAACATTATAATGGAACGCTTATAAAAAAAGAATAAACAATTTAATTTCGGTGACTTGACAAGTATTTGTTTGAAAGCTTTAATAAAACTATGCGAGTTTATATTTTGAGCATTACTATGTTGTGGACCAAATGATATGGACTGCGTAAATTATCCCTTAGTGTGGTGTGTAATTTTGAATGATGGTAAGCGGTAATTCAAATTTCGAACTTATCACCAAACCGAGGCTCGAATTTGCGAAGCGGTTGACGACTATGGTACAACTCCACCATAAACCAATCTCTATTTCATCAGCCTAATATTTAGGACGTCTACTTTAATGTATCTCAGACTACACTTTATAATTAAATATAATTCAAAGAACCATGCTGACAAGGTAGTAACAGAGCACATTCAACGAATTGCAAGCATTCTAATGAAACATTTTCTAAGTACAGTTTAGTTTTGTCCTGTCGGAAAATGGGTCTCCCAAAAACAGTTTCACAATTTAAAAAAAAAAAAACACGAATGTTTAAAGTACCGTTAAACAGAATTTTTCCCACAGTAATCTTCTCCTAGAAATGAAACAAAATTCAAAATGACACTTCAGACCAATGTCATGACACAGTAATCAATATGTTGCATCACATTAAAAGTAAAAGGCTTCAGAAATTTCAAACGGACACGTAAATGTATCAAGGATTAAGAGCCGTAACTCAATGGAATTTTATACAGATTCAGTCAAAACGATGTATTTGTTTTATGCATCGCAAAATTTGTTGTGTATGTGTGAGCGTTTCTGTATGACCACTATTCTTACATTTTGACATAATGTACTTCATATACAATTTTGAATTTATTTTGTGTTCATTTCAAGCAGTAATTTGAGAAAACTATAGTTATCATATCATGTTCCGTCCAGTTTTTAGAAGCTATGTTCCAACAGTAGCTGACTATGCAACTTTCATAACCAGCATTATTCCAAAAATTTGTTTTCATCCAGCATTTGAAGTCACTTTGTAAGATATATATTTGGCTAATTTAAAAATTCATGTGTATTATTTGTAATCAACAAAGCCTAGATCTCAATTTTATGTGTATGCGTTTGCATCAAATATTACCCACAAAAGTTAAAAAAAAAAAAAAAAAAAAGGGAAATGATGAACCAAAAGTTTGAAAAAGGCACCGTTTTATTAATAGATATTTTAATATCACGAACCTATTCTGTAAGTAAATTTTGTAGAGTAAACTGCATCTAACTAGGCTTAAGATTTTTGATAGATTAATAGATCTATACCTGCTAACATTTAAATTTTTGAAACTTTGTACATTTTTTCCAATATTCCATATAAATGCACATAAATTTACACTAAGTTTGGTTTGTTTGTCACTCAACAGCCATTTCTTGCAGAAGAGGGCTAATAGAGAGGAACATACTCGTTAAAATGGATTCTGAACCGAAAGCAACACCATTAACCAATCGGAGACATTTACATTAAAATTTCTGTTCATGAAAGAAACAAATGTTGCATTGTGTTCTAATAAAGTACCAAACAAGTTCATATAACATGTTAAAAAAACAAATAAGTATTCACTGTAGTCTATAAATTATAATTGACACATTTTATTAGATAATTTCCTTTTTTTCCAATTAATAAAGTGTAACATTTAGGGATAGAAATTCTATGTATCAGAAGAGAATTTTGAAGTTTTTGGGTTTATGGAAAAACTAAAATATTTGCTATTCAGTTCCTTTAATGATCATCAATAGCTGGTTTAATTACTTTAAAAATTTTCATTAATATATTCATTCATAGTTATACCATCTTTAGTGCTTTTAATTAAAAAAAATTCTTTTTAAATTAACGTTAAAAGAAGTAGCAAAATTATGTTCTAGATTTAATAAGACAATATGAAGTACATAAAATTTTATAATTACCAGAGTTTACATATTTATATTGTTCCAGAATTAACCATCAATAATTTGATTCATTAAAATTAAATGGATTGCTTAAAATTTCCATTTTGTTTTTCGGTAATTAAAATCTATAAAGTTTAGAATTTTAAAAAAGTTTGCAAAACATAAACTGTTTTCAGTTACAAAATGATGATTCTAATAAAAATATTATTGTAGATTTTCCATTACTATTATTAATTTTTAAATGAAATCCTCCGATTCTCTTTCATTTTATGAATATTCAATTTGAAAACTAAACTTTAATTTAATGGATAATTGTGTGATTAACATTTGTTAAATAATATTTATTAACATTTTCAACAAAAGTTAAATGCCAGTATTGAAACAGCAGACAATCGAACAGCTGCAAAAACTCTTAGAATTTTTGCAACCACCTTTAAAAAATTATACATGTGAGTTCTAAATAAGTTTTTAAATATTTTACATATTATTTTGATGGCCATTTTGATTTTTTTAAAAACTTTTTTAATTTTTTCTAGTATTTTCTTTTGTACTTCATTTCTTGCTTATGATACTAATACAATTTTAGATACAAAACTTGTGTACTTAAATAATACAACATAGCATGCCCTTCTCATTTATTTTAAACACACTATCTTCACTATTAAGCAAGATTTTAATAGGAATAAAAACATGTTAAGCATTTCATGTGATATTTTGTACGAGTTTGAAAAGAATAAAGACAAAGGACATAAATAAAACCTTTAATAAAATACCAGAATGTATAGGGCTTAGCATTAGGCATCGCAACCGTAAGACGAAATAGATTTTCTTATCTCCTATTTATAAATAATACATTCTATAGCAGATGAAATAATTTTATATCTAAATATTACAACTCAAATCTATTTACATATTATGCAAATGACATACAGCAGGAGTCTTTGAAAAGGCACCAGTAAGCTGATGCAAAGCCTCTCTTAAGTGAAAAGTGCAAATTTGAAATGTACAATTTTGTTTCTTTGCTATGTACAATAATATGAGCTATATAAATATGAAATGAATGAGCACTGATTTTAAGAAACTGCTTTCTCATACTTCCTTACACAGATAAATACATAAACACAAATTAGTTATTGCAGAACTTTTTCATTCCATGCACATTCTGAAAGACTCAATATGTATAAAAATTAAATATTAAGCATTTTATTATTTATAAATTGTCACTTTTTAAGCATTTCTGTATTATAAATAAAATCATTTTCAGTCAAAATTAATTTTTCAATTTCAAACATCGAATTGGGAATGAAATATACAAAATAATGATAAAAATTTTTTTTAAAAATGATACTTTTTTAAGCAATTCAAGAAACATGATTCCTTTCATAAATTATACCTGCAATAAATTGCAGCCAATTAAAATATTTTAAGTCAAAATAAATAAAGAAAATTGTCAAATTAAATTACAAGACTAGATATCACAATTTATTTGTATAGATTTCAGAGAAGAAGGGGGGGGGAAACCCCACAAATTTACATTTTATAACATAATTTTTAAGATAAAATTTTTCACGAAACAATTACGAAAAAAGGTTATATAACTACCAATTGAAACATAAATTACATTTCCTTTCTGTTATATATGATACCCTGAAGAAATAATATTTTCTATTTAAAAAGCAGTTAATCAAAAGTTAGTGCTCACACATTTTAAGTACATAATATAATATATGGTTTGCAAATACCTTGCTAGTCAAAAAAAAAACCATCACAGATGAAACATGATAATTGGTGACATTTTAAATATTAAATTACATGATTTTGTATAATAAAAAAAAATCACAAATACATATATGGAATGTTTCAGTCCCTTTACAGCATTTTTCATACAAAATAATGTATACATAAGTGTACAATTGACAAAACAATACTGTTTATTTTTGTTACAAACAATTTATACATTTATGTTAAACCACATATTAATTAAATCAATTTACAAATAGGAATGTTAGTTTTAATTGTTTGATAATAAAAAACAGAGCAAACAAAACTAAAACCTTAAAATATTTAAACTCCATTGGATACAATGACCTAATAACTTTAACCATAAAAAATTCCACTTTAACCTTGCCGATGAATATGATAAAAAAAAAATTATTTAAAAAGTAAATCCAAACAAATTGAATATGAGCACATATAAAACAAAAAACTTTATGATCAAGAGAAAATGTTATTGATTATAACCCTAACAAAAACTGCAGAAAAGAATGACTAGTATTAGTTTTTGAATAGGGTTAAGAAATACAAATACAGGATAAAATAAATAAAATCAATTTTAAAATATATGCACACATAAATTATGTGATAAAATACTTGAAATAATGTACATAAAAAAAAAAAACTATTGAAATATATTAAGCTTTTAAAATAATTTGTAGTTTCCTTGAACTTTATAATTTTTTTATGCACGAAACTTAAATATACTTGCATTAAAGATTCTACAGCATTATAAAAATATTTAAAAAATAGAAGAATAAAGAAGTAAGCTCTTTTAACCACTGAAGGATATTTTATAAGTATTTCGTAACTTTTTGAAAAGGCCAATGTTTATCTAATTTATTAAGTAATTAGTTTATAAATACTTAAAAAAATGAAAACATATTGTAAATTGTATAAAAAAAATCACATGTTTATATGTACATAATCATATACATTAATCGATGATATACTAAAAATTTATCTTCCGTAAATTCAAAAAGAACTTTTAATCAGAGAAAATTTTTTTTAACTCTTTTGATTTTATTCATAACACACAATAGCTCTTCTTAAAACCTAAACATATCACACTGTAATTATTTGCAGAATTCATCTCATAAAAATGCTAATTAAAGATAAAAAAAATAATAATTGAGGTGAAAATAGTACAAATGCAAATTATCAATGCATAAAAATATATCAAAGTTATATATAAAATTTTGGGTGTAACACTTTTAAGGAATTTAAAAATGTGCAAGTAAATTAAAAATAAAATCTATCAATTAAGATTAAATTGTGAATAAAAGTTTTTTTGAATACCCAAATATCAGGAATTATTTAATTTAATAAGTCTAAAATTCAACATTTTGAAGTATAAAACATTGAAGCAAATGTATAAGTTTTTAATTTATTCAAAATAATTTCATGGAATTTAAACTATTTTTTTAAATGGATACTATTATTACAAAAGGAAAATCGCTCTATGGTAAGGAAATAGTGGAAAAGAAAAATTTAGGAAAAAAGTAAATATAATTCATATCATTCGATGTTTAAAACATATTTTTAAAAGTAGCTCTTGTATATTGCATGATAATTAGAAACATTACAGTTATTGTCTCTTGCATTTTATAAAAAATTTAAGTACATTGACAATTATTTAAATCTTAAAAAAGTATATAAAAATCACAAGTTTTAAATGATAATTCAAATAAAGAGTAATTTGATTTAAATAATGAAAAGTGTAAAAAAATTGAGCTCAAATATATTTGAAATAAAAATTATGCACATGGAAATTTAGAAATTAAAAAATACAGGAATTAAAAAAGTTAAAAAAAAAAAAAAAAAAAAAAAAAAATACTGAGCATGTTTAGGAATATGAAATGATCATATGAACAATATGACACACAGGCAATCAAACCATGCCTTAAATATTTAGTCTAAGGCATTTTTTTTATACTGATGATTTTTTTAAACTTATTAGAACACAGCAATGCAGTCATTAAATATTTTCAAAATATATTATTGAAATTAAAAATAAATTTTCTTGAAATAAATTGAGTAAATAAAAAATTTCTTAATTCACATACATTTATATGCTTCACTATAGAACTTCATGTAAAATCTTACAATCTGATAGAGGGCTTGTTATTCAAATAAAAATTCTTACCTCAAAACATTTTAAGTATAAATAAAAAGACTATTTAGATTATTTATAAAGATACTATATTGAATAATTTTACAAAATAAAATTTAAAATTTTTCTTAATATATTTGTTATAGAAAATTAAATTTGCAATTTATGATTAATGTAGATGATAGAAGTAGTAGCTAATATTTCAGATGAAAGTAAATATTTTTATTAAAGCAATGATATATTTTGAAAAGAATAATAGCAGAAGCAATTACAAAACTTTGAAAAAATGGTTGAATTTTCTAAAAAATAAATTTGTTACTCTAATATTTTTGTTTGTAAAGTTATCTAATTTGATAAAATGATTTTAAAAATTTTCTTTTCGAAAGTAATTTCCAAATTAGGATAACAAATATTCACTTATTTAAACTATTTCTTTACTTTTAAAGAAAATAAAACTAGAAAATCGATTAAATTAGCATAAGCTTATATTACAAACTCATATAATTCTATCTTTAATCTTCAGCAATGATACAGTGTGAACTTAAATTTACTCATGAATTATAAAAGAAATTTTTTTTAAAATGTAAAATAAGTTTCTATTCAGTTATTTCCTTCATCTATCAGTATATTATTGAAGAAATATTTCTCAACTTTATCTAAAACTATTTCCAACAACTGAGACAAAAAAAATTGATAGAAATATCAGGCACTGTGTAAAAAAATGAGCATGACTTTTACAAAGATCATACATTTACAATGATTTATGAGTAAGCATAAAGTTATTTTTGTACTATGTAATGAAGTCAAAATACTATGATCATAGTTATGATGCACATATAATGTATGTAACCTAAGCCTATTGATGAATGTGAGAGCGATGATATTTTCACATTTTGATCACAATACAAATGACATTCTAACACACACGATTGTATGTATAAAGTTTACCAAACTTGTTTTTCACTCAAAAGTTAGTCAAGAAAATATATCACTGTTATTTGAAGGAATAAATAATTATTTATATTTATGTATAAAATTATTTTCCGTTGATTGAAATGAATGTTAAACCAAACAAACAAACAAAAAAAAAAGATTGGTTAATTCATAATTAATAAAATGTTTTTTTCATTAAATCATTAACACAAAGAAAATAAATAATTAGCCATCAATACACTAAATCAGTAGCAACAGTTTAACAAAAACAAAGATATAACTTACAAAATTGTTCATAAAAGATGGTGGAAGTTAAAAAATAAGTTAGAATAAATAGGACAATAGGCACCTATTTTTCAGTCAGTTTTTACAGGAATGCTTTAGTCAAATAAAATATAAAGAAAGTTTAAAAATTTATTTTCAGATAGAATTCTAAATCGTTCATTTTTTAAAAAAGAATCTGCTATGTCAATGAATTTTATTCCTTACTTGATCACCCTAAGCTTTTAAGAATGATTTATAACATTGAATGAAATAATGATAATAGCCTTTTAATATATATTAATAAAGATCTCTATTAGATAAATAAAATTTTAAATCTTACTTTATGAATTAAAGTTAAACTTTGACATAGAAAGTTAAAAATAAACATTTTAAATAAAATTCCAAGCTATTATTGATATCTGATTTAAAAAAATAATCACTGAGTAATATACCAACTGCAAACAACTCATTATTTGCTTAGATTGCCTTTCTGCTCTTGTAATTCACATAAAAAGAAATACTCTTTGTTTTTCTAAATTTCATACTAAATTTAATTTATGTGCACAATGATTTTTAAGGATATTTGACTATCTCACTGAAGGCTGCCGTTGATCACCGAGTTTCATTATACCTGGCAGTGGAAGCCCATCATCTCGCGACTTCCTCTCTGCTGGAATGTCTATGAGATTTGTGAGATCATCCGTGCCGGAAGCTTTATTTACAGTCTTAACAACTGATTCCTGACCTTCATCAATACTGAACCGAACACGCGAAGAACTTCCATTTTCCTCATTGGATGAACTTCTTGAGCTATTCAAAGGTGTTCCATTTGTGGGAGTTCCATCATGATTAGGAGAAGCGATGGAGGAACCCCTGGAAGGGGAGGAAGTGGCACCCTCGATCCGAGCTTTCATTTTAGCATATGCTAGTGAGCGATAGCTGCCGCCTAATTCAAAATTAGAATTGTCTTGACTGTTTCTCCTTCTTGGAGTATTAGGTAAGGAAGTTATAACAGTTACATATGGTGGGTGGTATGTCTCAATAGTTGTAGGTGGCAAAGAATGGGACACATTCAAAGATTCATGTTCACTTTCTTCTGATCGATATGCCGGATTAATATTAGTGGAAGCATTGGAGGTATCTGATAAATTAGAAGAAGTCCGCCGATGAGTATAGATTATTCGTTGAGGAGTACGAGGTTGCACTAAGCTTGTAGTTGAAGGAGTTGGTGAGCCAGGATTTTCATATAAATGAAAACCTTCTCTATTATACCCTTCTGGGTATACTCTTTCTACAAGATACACATCAGGTCTTGTTTCATCTGTATAAACTTTCTCCACATAACAGACAGACTCAGCACCAGCACCTCTATACTCTTGATAATAATGGTAAGAGACCTCTGGATGTCGAGAGTGATCAGAAAAATGTGGCGGAGGAGTGTGATGACTATCTTGGCGATTGAAATCCATATAAGACATGCGATCAAAAACTGAGGAAATACCTATAAAATACAGAAAATTGCTTTAAATATTGAGCATTAAAATTCAACAAACGCACTAAGCACAAAATTTTAACTATAATACCTTTCTTAACTTAAAGCAATGTTTTTTTGTGCATGTGCATAAAATAACCTTCATTTACAATTAATAAAATAATGACATAATGAAAAAGTGCCGTAATTTACTTAATAATAAGCTGGAATTTTTTAAGCATGTTATGCATCAACTATAAAAAGAATAGCGAAAAACTTTATTTCTATGATTTAAAATCAATTTATATGATAATATTAGTGTATTCATTCATATTACTGATTAATTTTTCTAAAATAGTAATTGTGAAAAAAAATTTAAACAGTCCAGAATTATTGATTTGCATTAAAAGCTTTTTTAGGCGAAATAAAAAAAAAAATACAATAAGTTATGTTATTTTCAACAACGGGTAATTATTGTTGAAAATATTTTTTTAAAAACATTTTTTTAGAATTTACTTCAGTTTTTCATTATCTGATTCTGCTTAATAACACGAAAAATTTTAGTCAGAAATTAAATTCCTATTTTTCTTTCATTTTATTATTCTAAAAGTAAGTAAGTGTACCACATTACCTTGCCAAATAAAAATGGAAAATTAAAAAAGTAAAAAGGTTACAAAATAAAATGTAAATTATTCATTTTAAACTTATAGATTATCCTGCTTGTGGAAAAATTTTCAAATAATTAACAATTCATTCTCAAAACAAACTTTTCAATTGCATCTAGTATTTTAAAAAATCTAGAAAATCTACAAAATAATTTACTTTACGAAAAATTGTTTATTCAAATACAATTATCTTTTCCAACAATCACTTAAAATACTATTAATTTAAAAGAAAAATATCACACAAAGTTCCAAAGAAAACATTTTTACAATGCTACTTTATTTGATTTTTAGATTTACAGGGGTGATATAACCAATCTAATTATAATATACGCAGGTACACAGATTGAGGATAAACCCCACATTGTAGATTTGTTAAATTTTAAATAAAATCTGACCTCAAAAGTCCAGTAATTTATTTTTACACTATTCACTGCTGATTTAGAAATTCAGAGACATAATGGTAGCACTTTGCACTTTCTAGACACAGGTCCAGAGTTTGATCCTTAAAATGGGCTAGGATGACTCAATCCTTTCATACCAGGGTCGATAAAACTTAAAATCGAGCAAGGTTAGTAACTAAACAATGAAAATTAATGTTGACCACTTAGTCGGGACATTTTTCATACCCCAGACATCTCAGTCAAGAAAACAGATATGGACACTGTAGACTTTGGTCAAATGAGGGCTTTCATGATGCTAAGTTTATGAGAAATTAATAATAAATTTTAGAATTAAACATTTCACTTAAATCATAATTTTAGAAGAGCCAAAAAATAGCAACCCTGCAACAAACTGCAAATACAGTTCACTGGAAAATTACCAACAATTATCAATTTAAGTAGAATTATTTGTGTGTTTTACTTGTATGAAATTCTTCATGTATATAAAGAATATTATATCATAATCTTAGATATACAATTTCTTGAACATAGCAATGTCAATCAAATATTGTTCATAATACCATTTTTTATCAAAAAGTACAAGCATTTACTGGTTTAACTATTAATAACAGTTTTTACATACTTTTCTCAAAATATTCGCATATTTCACCAATTTGCTTTGATAAAACATAGTGAAACAATGTATTTTTAGAAAAATCAGCATTTTCCATCCAAGCAGATTAAATTTGGACTTATTTCCATTTAAAAATCTATATAATATATTTATTAAAACCAATTTCAGGTAAAATAAATTAACCCATACAATATAGAAATTAAAAATATAGAAATTATTTTATTTCACTGGTCATCATAACAAAAAGCACTTAATTTAAAAACACTTAGCGCTTACTTTATATTCAGTTATATACTATCCTTATGACTTATACTTATGTACTTAAATAATAAACAATATTTCTTAAATTATTGCTTTTTCAAAATGTTGGCTTTCATAATAAAGTTTTCACAATTAAAGAATAAGTATTCCTAGCTTAAAGAATTCTAGTTCATATAAATTTATATTTGTCAAAATTATATTGTAAATTGGTACTAGCATCACAGGTAACTTAATTATGAACTCACTTTAAAGAATGCTGTATGGTTGAAAAGCAATCAGAACTCAATAACTCAATTCTCTTTTAAAATAAACCTTTTAAACAAAAATGCAACAAGGCAACTTTAGACAATTCACAAAGAATTTTGGTTTGCAAACTACATTATACAAAATTCTACAGCCATTATCATTTTAATGATAAATCCACTGTAATTTATCATTTCAAAATTTATGTTAATTAAGTTCAAAAGCTTGGAAATAAATTTATATTCTACACAATTCCATTATTCATTTGCATTTGTTTACTTTTTTGGGCACAAAAAAAAGTGAAGTTTCAGTAAGCTATGCAAAATTGTCCTTATAAGAGAAAAAATCCTAAACTGCAATTCAAATGAACATAACATCAAAATAAATAAATAAAATAACCCAAAAAGTAGTCATTATTTATAATATCCAAATCACACTGAACGGATTCTATATTTGTTAGGAAATATATGTTATGTTTTGATTTAACTTGTCTGGATTAAACATTAGTCTAAAAATTATGTACAAGATATTTTAATTATGCATTAGTTTCATAAAAGTTGCTTTTACAAAACAGCTTTTATCTTATGAGAATCTTTGTAAAATTTCACTAAATAGAATAATTTTCAAAAATTTGATTTAATGGAAATATTTTTCTGAAGAAAATACAAAAAAATATACTAATTGAATTGATGATTAAGAAAAATTATACTGAAATAGAGGTACAAATGACAATTTTTTTAGAACTTCTTATATACTAACTATAAATTTTGTAATCTTTTTTAAAAAAATAGTGAAATAATGATAGGTAACATAGAAAATGAACTCTTAATAACTTTTTGCACAGTAAAGTTTTTCGATTTCATTAATGATTTTTGCAATTCCAATAAAAAAAATATTTAAAAGAAGGCAGGAATATTCATAAAGGGGTGAAAAAAAGAATTAAAAATAAAAATAAGGAAAAATATGTACTAAAATTCTAATAACTTTTTTTTTTAAATTTTTAAAAATCTATGATTTTTAGAATTGTTTCTATAAAATAAAAATAAGAACTTGAATCAAGAGTGTCTTAAATTCAAAATTGGTAAAACAAAAAATAAGTACTGGCAAGTAGTACTTGAAAAATATTTTCCATTAACATAGATTCAAACAAAATTCAGCAAACAAGAAATATTCTTAATTGCTTTTATAAAAAGAAATTACATGTTCATTATGAATTAAATGAACATGTAAACTTAATTATTTTATTTCAATATGGTTTTAATGCAAGTTTATAAATAAATGTTTCAGATTATGATCCAAAAAATACAAGTAAAGACATTATAAGATTTAGATTATTTTAATTTCATACTTTTGATACAGTTACAGGTTTTTTGCGTATCCTTTCATACATTTATTATATGATAAGTAATACATTTAAGATACAAAATAATGATAAGTAATACGTTTAAGATACAAAAATAAATTAATTTTATTTATTATTTCATTACAAATAATCATATTCAAATGAGAAACTAACACTAAATAAACATAAAAGTTCGAGTTTATAAATAATTTTATAAATGCATTTACAATAGAAGATTTATAATAACTAGTATTAAGAAACGTTAATTTTAAATATTAATGTCACTAAATTATATAAATTGCTATATCGCTCCAAAAATATTCATAACTATTAAGTTTCTGAGAAAGAATTTGAATTTCCAGCCTTTCATAATAATTTAGTTTTAGCATACATATATATTCATATATGCATAGATATATATATAGGCAGAAATTTATTTAACAATATTTTTTAAATTGTAATTATTAATCATTTTAAACAAAATTTCAAAATTCAAAAATATTTTATTTTCTTACCTAAAGGAGAAGGCCCCAAGCCTGAGCTAGAACTTGTAGCAGCATGTTCACTTTCATTACTAGCAGAAGATGATTTACGACAAGGGCTCTGAGCATGGGGAGTATAAGAACCTCCAGAACTAATACTAGGATTATGTTGAGGAGAATCAGTAAACCGAAGAGGAATGCCAAAGTCAAAATTTAAACCTGGCCTGTAATGTCTAGTTTGGCCATGATAAGTATTGTGAGGGTAGCCTGATGTTGAAGAAAATTCATATTCAGACCCAAGGCAAACAGGAGATCCTGTATCATGAAGAAAATAACACTTCATTAAAAGCATTATAGATATATATTGCATGTATATATGATTAAATATTTAATAGTTTGAATCTTATATAACACACATTGACAGATTCATAAATAAATTTGGAATATCAGTTTGTCATCTAGAAAGATTAACTAATAGCTAAAAGTCATACTAAAAAGAGACTGGCTTTCCCTATAAGAGAATGAATCAAAACAAAATTCAAGAAACTTGACATATCTATTGATTATTATATCAAAAGAGTAATGAAACTTAAAAAAAGTTTTTACAACTTATCATAAAAGAATTGAAACAGAAATAAAGCATGTCAAGCAATTCCACATATTTTAATGAATACAAAGTGTCACACATGATCATTAATACATAAAAAAATTACCTAAGAGAAAATTAACCCCTAAAAAGTAATAAAAGAAAGTGTAAAACTGAGATATGTTATGTAAATAAACATTTTTGGGTGAATTCAAATCAAATTTAGCATGTTTGTTCCTTATCACCTCAAAATAATGTTGCTAATCCCAGTCAAAAAATAATAAATAAATATATAAAAAAATAAAAAATCATACATCCAATGAAATATGGAAACCATTTGAAAGAAATTTGGTATTTGGAAAAATATTTCTTCCTTTTTTACAGCAATTTCTGCCTTGAGATTTAAAATTTCATGTACACAACAATAGACAAAACTGCTTCAGAAATTAGAATCGATTACTCAAATTTTCAAAAATTTATGATTTTCAATGTTTCCTTCTTAAAATAAACAAATATAGAATTGCTCATTTATGATTAGCACAAAAGGAAATAAATTATGTATTCTACTAGAAGCACTCAAAGGCAATTTACAGTCCAGTATAAGTCACAATTTGTAGGAGGAAGAATTCCAAAGTCATGTTCAACACAAAAAAGAGAAAGGCAACTAAAAAGATATTTCCCAGTTATTTGCAGAGTACCACAGAGAAGACAACGGAGAACAGAAAAGAACATGACTCAAGATGGGGGCTCTGAGGAAAACCTTGTCTTGTTTAACTGTATTTTGAGTGAGTTTCCGAATTTGACATTTAGAAATGCTGAAGGAAAATCCCTTATCAATGTAGAGGTTATCCAAAACTTTAAATAGCATAAGATTTTTGAGTAGCATTTTAAATACTAAAACATATTAACAAGTGAAGAAATCTTAAAATACTTTACAAAAAACATGATAAAAGCAACTTTTAAAAAGTGATAAGTAGAATAATTTAGTTTAACAATTGCATCCTTTGTAACCATTTTTAATCACTCTCTTGAGTGAATGATATAAATCTATTTCTAAAGTCTTTGTTTATCCTACAAAAATCTAAGTTCAAATTAATTAGAATATATGTAATGATAGAACATATTATAAATATATACTTTATATATACATTTAAGCAATATACTCCAATTAAGATTTTAGAAATAAGTGCAAAACATTCTAACTAAACTGAATATGAACTTTTGAAGAAAAAACAAGACTTGATTGTATGATTGATTGATTTTCATTTATTATTTCAAAACATTTCAATAAGCTTTACAAAGTTAAAAACATTTTTTAGAAAATTAATTGAAATATATACAAGAAATACTTCTTAGTAATAAAAAACTTACGTAAAACAAAGTTTTTATTGCTATGAAAAAGAATTAGGAAGTCACAATGACATGAATAATGAAAATTAAATTCCTGTAATTGATTTATAATTATTAAATTTAAATAGTTCTATAACTATGACTTCTCAGGTGGAAACTAGAATTTTAGAATCAACATGAATATTATAATACTGAATTGTAATAGTTCAGGAAATAAAAATTTATACTTATTTTAATTTAGACAGAGAGAACATGCACACATTTTTTATGGCGCAGATTATGGGAACAAAAAAATACAAAAAGTTTGCATTAAGTTTATTTCATATGCACATACATATATGTGCATATGAATATATATATATATCAACATTGTAAAAATTAAATATAAAAAAGTTATTCAAATTTAATAAATATATTAATTTTTTAATTAAAAATAAACTTATTGCAAAAAGTATTATTGAATAACACATTTGAATATTAAAAAAGAGCATTCTGCAGAGTAAAAAAAATTACTTAAATGTTAAAATTCAATATTTTTAAAGAATAATTGAAAACTTACAAAAAGGAATCTGCATAAGTTTTATACCAATATATTAAGAGACATCTTACAATTTAAAAAGCTTTTACATTTAAAATTGACATAAAGAATTGAACAATATTGAGAAAATAAATATCACACATTTTTATGATTACCTTGATCTGGATACCACCACCGTTTATCCTCTTCATCATCTTCAGACCAAACTGGCGTCAATTTAGGGTGGATAGTGGTTTGAGTGGCAAGTCTTATATCAAAACCAGCAGCAACACTAGCAGCAATTGCAGCAATATTATACAGAGAAAAGTTTACAACATGACTTGGTCTCTTCAAACTATCTCCACTTCCAGCTGTGCCATTGTAGAGAGTATGTCTTGGCAAAGGCAAGCTTTCTAGTTGCCATTCTTCAGAGCCTATATATATAGTATATATTATGAAACAGTTTAACAGTTCAAATTTTAAGATTATTGTATTTTAAATAATCTTAAAAGTTGAAATAATCTTAAACGTTTTTCTTCAAATTTCATTTCTACATACAGAACAAAATATAACAAACTTTAAAACCTCAGATATTCTAATGCTCAATAATCTTCTATATTAAAAGATTCAATAACCAAATACAATTTTAGATTTATTAATAAAAAAGAGTATTATATTATAAAGAACATACATTTATTGAGAAGAAAATTTATTTTAAAAATTATTTTTAAAATAAAATTTTCTAAAATTCATAATTTTATGGTTATAACTGAGGTTTGATTTGATTTGCTTGTCCCTAAATAGTCACTTCTGGACACAAGGACAAATTAAATCATAATAAATCTGAGAGAAAAGTTATTGTAACTAAGATTTCTTCCATCATTTAAAGTTGTTTGTTTATCTTAACCTAATTAATGATGTTCTATCATTTAGAATTTACGCCATTAAGCAAATAAAAATCACATATATACCAGCAACAATAAATTAAAGTCGTTTATTTTAAAAACCAGTGTTATCATCTTTAACAATCTGCACATTCTACATAGTAGATATTTAATCTATCAAACTTTTCTCAACACATACATTTACAAAAACTTAGTATTATGCTTGCATATTTCCATAACAAAAATTTTAAATATGCTTATACATTTTCCTAACAAAAACAAATATAACAGTGTCATAACTTTTTGCAATGTTTAATAAATGTTAATTATTAAACATTGCAAAAAGTACAATGGATTTCAATTGCATTAAAGTAAATGGATTTCGAATTCCTATTATGAAAATATTATAGCATATAATTTTATTTAAATGATTATAAAATACTGGTTACAAATAATTTGAATTTTTTATTTAGAAATTACCACCAGAAAAGTTTTAATTGGCACTCATAGAAAGTAGGAAAATCCATTGTTTTGAATCATTTCACACATTAGTTTGAAATAACAAAGGAATTATCTACTGTCAAAATTTTCAGCAAAAAGTGACAGATTAGAAAATTACCTTAATTACTGAGTAAAAAACATATTTGCAAAAATATAAAAATAAAACAGAGTGCAAAAATGAAAAATCAGATATTTGAATTTTAGAATTCTGTTCTTGAAAATAAAGTAGATAAGCAAAAGCAGCATATATAGAGAGAAAAATTTTGAATTATGAAATAGTTTACTACATTACTCATCATAAAATCACAATTTATTTAATATAAAATAAAATGAATATTAAAGAAATTTAAATAAACCTTTAATATTAGGTCCAAAACAATAATTTTTAAATTAAGAAAATAAACTAAGAACTAAAAAACTAAAATAAGATAAATCAAAAAAATAAATAAAAAAAATCAGCAATTTATAAAAAAAGTATCAAATACTTTTTTTAAAAATATAGTTGATCAAATTTTAAATATAGTATGATCAAAGGGCATGAGTATGTCAGAAAAAAAATATTTTCTATGCGGTATGATTCAAAACATGAATAAGATTCCAAGAAGTAAATAAGAAAAAATCATTAAAACTGAATCATCTTTGTAGCTTAGTGATTTTTACAGCTCTAGTCTTATTTGAATAACCTAAAT
This sequence comes from Latrodectus geometricus, assembly GCA_026290005.1. NCBI lineage: Eukaryota > Metazoa > Arthropoda > Arachnida > Araneae > Theridiidae > Latrodectus > Latrodectus geometricus. Next base: position 18,636 of record JAPDSC010162541.1, on the reverse strand, counting down.
ATTTCAAATAATTATTACAAGACTACTGAGAAGTTTTAGCAGAAAATGTACAAAAAATTCAGTGTGCTCAGACTTTCTAATAAAAAATCATTAGTCAAATCTGAGCACACTGGTCTATTGTATTTGTAACTACATCATTCCTAATTGAGTCATATGTTTTTATTGAAATATTAAAAAATGTCAGTAATTATTTTTAAAAGTTCCATTTTCTGTAATGGGCTTTGCTACCAAAATGCATTATATGAGAGAAAGGTAGGTCTCAAGATGGATAATAAAGAGATTAATGTACAAATGCAACATAGTCACTAATTTACAGTTTAAGACCATTGCGAAGGATCTGAGCATCCAATACACACTGATACTTTGGATATTCTGCTTAGTAAATATCCTTTTACATAATCTCTAAACAGGCTTTTACTGATGGAAAATTCCTTCCATAAATCAATATGAAAACAGACGTAGCTTTTGAAAGATACATAGTTGTGCGAATAAAATATTACAAATCCTTGTTTCAAGGCAATCAAGGTAAAATGTCTTTCTTTAGATATTTTACCCTAAATTATTTAAATGAACATATCTAATAAATGATTTTTTAATGAATTAATCATAAAAAAATTTTTAATTCAGTATTTAAAGGAAGTAAAAATTCTCAAATATGATTGATTCAAGATAACTTCACAATAGATGATTTTTAGATCTATGTGTGAAAATTAAATACATAAAATTTTAGTAATTGCCACTTCTCTTATTACTTAGCTAAATAAAAGCATTCTTACCACATAAAAATATTTTGAAATTGATTATTTAAAAGAATTAAGTTTTAAAACATATAAAGTTAACCATTTAAAATGATTTTATTTTATACAAATACCATCTCTAACACTACTTTTATACAGAATGTAATGATAAATACAAAGTATTGCATTATGACATTTTTCCTTTATTTAAGAATGTTATGAAAACGCAATTTCTCAAAAAATACATTTTTAGATCATTCCTCAACAGCAAACTGAATACATCAAAAAATAATCTTAAAAAAATGATGCATTCTTTGTCACTTACTGTAATTATTTTTTTTCCTTGATTCAAGAGTTGGATACATTCAGATGAAGAGTAGTAGCAATGATGGATAGTAATTAATGCTAACTAATTATTTATTAATAAATGGTTGCCTTCCTTGGTCAGTAAAATTTATAATTAAATGGTTATATTCTTTCACTTATATATTTCCATAACAAAAAACTTATTTATGCTTATATATTTTCCTAACAAAAACAAACTTTTAAAAATTTTGCATTAATAAATGGTTGTATTCTGTGGCTTACATATTTTATAGTTAATTCATAAGCTAGACTAACAAAAACTTTCACCAATACAATGATTCTTCTCTTTATAAGCATCTACAACATAATAAACATCTTTGTTTCACTTGAGCCCCTGATTAAATTTTATGGCAAAGTATGAAGATGTAACACCAAGAGAATGTAAATAAAATGCAGAAAAATAGGAAATAGTAAGAATAAAAGTAAAATTTTATAAAAGGAAGAGGTTAACAAGACTTTTGGGAAATTTGTATAAATGTACACTGAAAATTTAACAAAAAATTCAGATACAAGTACCAACTACATGAAAAAATTGGAAAACTCAACTGTACAATAAAACTAATGTAAATGCGCATAGCAAACTTTAAAAATCATAGGCATTACATTATTTATAATGTAGAGAAATATTACAAACAATTAAAGGTAAGAAAATGTGTATAATCTAAGCAAACTTAAATATTGCCAAGACTAAAAAGAAGCAATTGTTAATTGAACAGATTTTTTTACTTGATAAACAAATTTATCACAATTATTTATTTTTTCCCCACAATTGTCAAGTAACTAAGAATGAAATTTTTAAACCTTTAAAAAAAGTACATTATTTTCGATCTTTCTTTTTTTAAGTATTCACTTCTGCTTTCATTTGAAAAAGACCCATTCAGAAACACTTTCTTCACATTTTTAAAAATTCCTTATTGTTTACATAATACCTTGTACGGCTGCTTTCATTGCTATTGATACAATATCATCCAATTTTACATATTTGTCTTTTCTCAAACTCACTTCATTAACTCTTTTTTCCAATACTTCATCACTTAAGAGTTAAAATCTGTAATCATCGAATACTTTCTAAGTGTTTACCGCAGGATGATATGCAATCACATGTGGCATATAATGTCTAGGAATTCTTTATCCATCACATTGAATTATTTTTAGGTCTATTTCTTCTCGAGATCTATCACCAATCAAGATGTGTGGTCTATACTAGCACAATAACCAGCTTAGGATATACCACCTGCTCCAACACCAGATCAACTTTACCAAGGTAGAAATTGCATGGACTGCTGTACTCCAAAAATACACCTAAAGCCTCTTTGATTGTATGCCAAGATGTATGGCAGCAATTATTGCAATGATGGCAGTTGTATTATTTACTGATTTTATGGCAGCTGTGGTGCCCTCTTTGATTAGGGTGTTTGTACTCAGTATTGGAAGACAGTGAGTTTGAACCTGACCCAATCAAAGATCTGTTGTATTCACTAATGTTTGCTAGAGCATGTTAAATATGCTATGGTCGCAATGTGAGGCGATAACAAAAATTTTTCACTATCAATACATCAAACATTGATCAGTAAAAAAATGTTTGACATGAGTTTATCGTTTCTAGTGTAAGCAGTGGAACAAATTTCTTATCAATTTACAAATCATGAAAAATTCAATTCTGCATTTAAATCCGCAATAAAAACTGATTTTAATTCTTTAACATCTTTACCATTTCCCTAAGATATGTAATTCAAAATTTCTGATATTAATGAAGATAATGGTTAAATACCCAATTATACAGCATAATTAATATGATGAAAATCACTACAATTGTTCACATTCCGAGAAAACAGATAACACTAAACAAAAACAGTGAATTTGCATACAGGTAATCCCTTTTAAAGAATTTATTGCTATGAAAATTGATACTACACTGAAAACAAAGGAAGGAAGTATTAAAATACCAAACTGAAAAAGTTAAAACAAGACAAGAAGATAAAATTTTACTCAGCAATGAGATGATAGAGCATACAATTTTGATAAAGAGATTTTAGAAGGAATATGAGCAACATACATTTAAAAATTTTAAATATAAGAAAACTTTAATATATCAAAAATTATATGAAGTTTATATACACTAAAATATAAAAACATACATAATCTAAGATCATCTACCTACTGAAAGCTAATTATGAGCATACACACAAAAGTACAAGCATTCCAAAATATTTAGTCTATGTAGTAATTAAATGCATCATGCAAAATGGGAGAAAGATGCAAAATAACTATTTAGTAAATACAGGAGAACACATTTTCTAACAAACAAAATTTCTAGACAGAATTATAATTACATATACTAAATATAAATGGGAAATTTCTTCTGGAAATAAAATAAAGCAAACACTCAACAGCCAGTTTGACTAGGTACTAACCACATTCAGGCAAGGCTCCAAAATTAGACAATACACTAGAATAAGCACCTCTCTGAGATTTTTCCAAGTTTGGCGCACTCTTTGACCATCTTTTATTTCCATCTATTAACATGCGTCTGGAATGCCCACGTTCTTTTTGATGAACAGTGCTGGGTCCCCAGGTTTTACCTTTCACACCATCAACAGGTACTAAAAAATTTAATAAAAAATAAATATCTTATCAGATCCACTTTTGTAACAAAATTTTTCAATGATTAAATTATTGATGTAAAAACACAAAAAGTCAAATGTATATAGAGAGTAAATACATATTTATTTATTTGAATTAAAAACATAAATTTAACTTATACAAATCCCTTAATACAGAAACAAAAATTCATAAAATTGTTTAAAATATTTCTGACAACACTTTAAATGCGATTTCAATGCGGGTGAGATTGAGGTTCAAGATACTTACTGGATTTTCTCCATTCATTGAACAACTGTTATATTTTCTAATGTATATATATAATTTCTAAAGTTACAAGTACTTTATAATTTTTAAAATTACAGGATAATTATGTATATCCATTTTATATAATATTTTATACTAATCATTGATTTATTATAATAGTTTGACATTTGTGTCAATCATTGAAAGACAATGAATAAATAGTTCAAACATCAATGACTGGCTATCTTTTCAAGAATGCAGGGAAAAAACAGGTAAACTTAAGTACAAAAATTTAAATGTTTTCTTAGTAAAATATCAAAAACCAACTTATATTTTTACATTCATAGTAAAATTAAATATTTTACAGCATACTTTATGTTATCAACTACAGAAATAAAACATTTTACAACTATCTATAATAAAATACTTTAAACATTCATATTACTTTGACCAAAATATTAAATGTTTTAAGTTGCAATGATTATGAAAAATATTTTAAAATATAAAATATAAGACAAAAATTTCAACTTTAAGTAGGTCTCCATAACATATAAAATCCTATAATTCACAGATTGCAATTTACTTTATCAAACATGAAAGAAAACCATCAGCAAATTTTGTACTTAAAATGAAAATTTTCCCACATTAATGAATTTAAATGTAAAACAAGCATGTTCCAGAAATGTCTACTTATTTCTCAAATAAATTATATTATTCCTTTATGATATATTCAGTGAGTTATAATATTCATAAAATGGAAAGGTAACTTTTAATAAATTGGTAATTTTTGTTTCTCTTTTTAATCTCAAATATTTATTTTCAGTATCTGACAATGTTTTTGAATAAAGTAGCACTTACATGCATAAGCTCTAAGTCGAGGTAGATTTGGAGATGCTGGAGGACTTTCAGGACTAGCGGGCATGCGTAAACCTGCAATTTCAGGTCGCATTGTAGGGGAAGGTTGAACAGTGATATTGTGGCGAAAGTCTATGAGAAAAACACTTTTTTATAAAGAAATTAAATGGTAATCTTTGATGTACAAATATTTTAAAATAAAAATGAAAGCCATGAAGTTTGAATAATTTGTTTTCAACTGATTTTTCAAATATATTCTCAATACAAATCATGTCGACTGGTGTAAAAGCAAATGCATAAACACAAAAAAGTTAGTATCAAGCTTCATAAATATGAATAAACTATTTAAAATATTGTTGAAACACATTGTATTTAAAAACATTTTAGAGTAAAAGTTATTTTTCAGCAAATGATTTTTATATATTTATAGCAAAAACATAGATTAAAAATAATTTTAATCATATATTTGCCCTTTCAAGAGTAAAAAGTAATAAATTAAAAAATTTTATTTCTTAAAGAAATAAAAAGTTTTTCTTACATTATTTCTTAAAGAAATAAAAATTAAGGATCTTCACTTTCTAATTTCATTAGCAATAATGATACAAATTTTCTATCACATTGAAGAGTTTATTGTATTTTATGTTTTCAAATCTAAGTAGGATGAATCTACCCAATAAAATGTGCTAAATTATATCATAAAAGTATAAATTAAATTATATTTCTTATGATATAATGTAGCATACCATATATATGGTAGTATTTGTACAATATATGAGTTGAAGCAAATCAATATTTTAAAATCTTTTTTCTTCTTTTGGTAACAAAATTTCAAACTTTTGCATCATAATAGCATAAAATTACACAACTTAACACATACATTTTATTTCAAATTAATATAGTGAAAGTTGATATGCTAAACAGAAAAAAAATATAACTTAGTTTTTTTCATTTTTTTTAATGTTACAAGATATCACACAAAAAAAAGCCTATTTTGTATCAAAAAATAAAGATTTGAGATAGATAACAATTAATTCTAATCTCATACTAAGCTCTCAGTCAAAAATTAATTATAGAAAAGATAAGTAATTTTCAAAATTGCTAAAAAAATGTACTTTTAACTACATGTTCTTTATTCATCCTTTTTTAAATTTCTAAATCCAAAGTAACTTTTTATAAACATTTTATTAAATATTCTTAAAAAATAGTATTTCCTTCTCCCAAAAAAATTAGAATTGTGAAAAATATTAATCTAACTAATTCATAAATTTTATTATAACAATGTTTCATAAATCAAAGAGTTGTTTAATTGTTTAGATACAAAAGATAACAAATATTCCTCTCTTCAACACACCTGTTATGATTAAAATTAACAATATATTTCTCTCTATCCTCAATATTTTCTAATTTGACATAATATTGTCATCTCAGTCATAAGTCTTACGATTGTTCTTCTATAATTTCAAAATGTGAATACAAGTATGGTTACATTTGAAATGCTTTTAAAGTAATGTCCACAAACTTGAAAAATTTTTATAATAGAGCCACAACAAAAATAAGAAATAATCTTTGTAAATAATTTTTGCACAATTTTAAATATTCTAATGACTGGAGTGCATATACTTTAAACCAGAGTTTTGTTCTACTTCATTTAAAATTTAATTCCAAAATGACTTTAAAATATTTACTTCCAACATTAAATAAAAAATTTTCAGTAGTTTTAGTTGAAATCTAAAACACAGAAACATAAAATAAGTTTTACCAAAATTTTCTTTTAAAATGTAAATACACTAGATCTCACTATTTTTCTTATACAAAATAACTGCCTAATGTGAAAAAATAATGTCCCCTTGATTTAACAATAATTTCAATTTCTTCAAATATGTGATTGAATCTTTATTTTCCTTTCAAAAAGTCTTATTCAATAATTTTATTATTAAAACTTCTCAGTCAGTCCTCTATTAATAGAAATAAATTAAATTTTTTCCTATTTTAAATTATTGAAGATACTTTAAATTTTTAATAATTTTCTTTGTGATTTTTTTTTCATACAATAATATGTAATGTAATTAGCATATATCAAATTCTTCAGATTTAAAAAAAAAAAATAATTTTGAAAGAATAAATGCTTTACTATTCAAATTTCAAAAACCATTTCAATCTTGAGAGGGAATTACTCAAAAAAAGTGGTTTACATAAATATCAGAACTAACATAACATAATAAAAAATAATAAATGAATTACAAAATTTTAATAGTATAAAATAATTCAAATTTCTTTATTAGAGTGGGTGAAACATATTTTCTCAATGATAATTTTTTTGCAATTTTTTCAGTTGATCCATCTAATCTTTTAAATTATTTTGTGCTAAATACTATTTTAGTTTTTCAAACATACTGGAATGTCATATTGTTCTTTTATTAAAACTTAAATTAAAAAAGAAACAGAGATTTTGAAGTTAATGTGAAACAAAAAGTAAAAATATAACCAACACTTAAAAAAAAATTTTTTTTTGAAGTTTTGGTTAAATTTAAAAAATTATTATTATTCTTTTTTTGGCATTAATAATAGCAATGGATATATAGAAAACAATTTTAATAAATTCAAAATGCTAATAAATGTTTGAATGCTCATACATATTAAATACATAAGTGAAATGTTATGTATCATATCAAACAAATCATAAACTCTATATTATAAAATAGATGATCAACAATCGGACATATCTATTATTAAATATATCATTTTCTGTCTCATTACATTTTAATTTTCATTTAAAATAATTATAAAAATTTCTTATTATATTAGTGCTTGAATAGAAATAATTTAGCCATTTTTACAGTAAGATAGAGTAAAATGCTCTTCTTATGTAAATGAAAATGCTGTGTATAATGTTTCATATGAATCACACTAACTTTATACAAATCATAACAAAAATTGAGCTAAATCATTGACAGAGCAATAGTTTTCCCATGGAATAAGTTTTTATAGAATTTAGTTTTTACCTTTCAAAGTAATAAAAATTATATTTTAACAAAATAGTGACCTTTCAAAAACAAGAAATCATATAATGATACTTTCCTTTCCTCTATTTAACTATCTCTAAATCATTGTCATTGTTCAAGAGTTCCCAAACATACTCTAACTCCCTTTTTCAGGAAACACTTTTAAAAGGTAAAACAAAAAATAATTAAAATAATGATGATAATTGAATGAGTTTGTTGAGTATTTTTAAACAATTTAATCACTTTTAGTTTAATTTGTTGAATACTCACTTATTTTTGTTAAGAAACTCAGAAAAATTCATTCCCCTTTTGTTATATCCAACCATTCAAAGATAAATTCATTACTTATTTCAACATAAAATAATGCACTTCATGATATTTATACATATACACAAAACTTTGCAAATAAATCTTTATATTAGAAATAATATTTTATAAAATTGCTTAAACTGACAGTATTTTCTTCCTGTTATCAAAACATAAAGAATTGAAAATGTTTTATTTTCAGTTATGCACAATATTTTAAAAATTAAGAAATAAAAACAGACTTATCAACTTTTGAGAAAAATTTCACAAAATACAAAATCTGCAGATATAAGAAAATACAGTGCTATATCAGGTTATTATTGAAAAATGAGAATTACATATTTTAGAATTTTAGATATACTATAAATATCACTTAAAAATTGTTAACAAATTTAAATTTAAAATGATAATGAAAAAATATTTATGTCAATAAAAAAAATAATATAAGACAAACAAATCTCTTTATAACAATCTGTCATTTCCCACATGAAAGATCCCATAATTTTCTAATCTTTCTTCTATAAAATACCATATAAAAGAAATTTTTTTTTATATAGATCAACCTAAAGATTATCAAATAAAAATTTTCTAAGTTTAATATTGATTATATTCTCCTAAAACTTTATAATAAATTGGTATACACAAACACAACCAAACCAATGCAATAAACTTTATAAGACAGGTAGATTACAACTGTTAAGAACGAACAGCATACAAAATGATTATCTTATTTCATCTAACCCTGTTTAACATAAACTATTTTCTAAATCAACACTTTGAATTAACCAGCATCTCCAAATACTGTATTATTTTGAAGAATTGATAATCTGGATACATATTAAATATTGTTTTAAATTTTAATTAATTTATAAAATACATACCACTTGGCATGCTGATTTGGCCACCAGATTTTAGAAGTTTCAAACGACTTTTCTTAAATTTTCCTTTGCGCTTTTTTGGGGTTGGTCGCCCTTGTTGTTGTTGTAATATCATGATATTTAATTCTCTTTCAAGTAAATCTATTTCTCGTTCTGCAAGCTCTTGCTCTCTTTTCCTTAAAAATTCTTCCTGTATTTTTTGCTGTAACAATGCTTTAGTAAGCTCTTCTTCACGGCATCTTAGTTCCTAAATAAACATTACAAATAATAATAATAAAATAAAACTATTTGAAAAGGAGACAGCAAATAAAGATTTCTATTATTTAAGAAATCATTAAATATTAATAGCATAAAGAAAAATTTTATTACTTGGATAAAAAATTCACAATGAAGACAAACAAATTAAGCACTATGTTTTTTTAATTAAAATTTAAATATTTATTTAAAAAAATGAGTGTTTATTCAATAATTTCCACAGTAAAATATTCTCAACAAGTCTTGTGACCCTTTTATTTAAAGGCATAAAATTTACTTTTTTGAGCATTGAAAATTTTCTCAAACATATTGCAAGTTAGATAAGAACAATTTAATAAGTTTTTATTCTAATATAAAATATAAAAAAAGTATCTCTATTGGCATTGGCTTAATATACGTATAAAAATTGATTACTTATTAAAATTATAGTTACAATTTGCTCTATATAAAAATGAAAGAATATACAACACATAAAAAAATGCACAATTTAAAATAAAGTTTTAATAAAAGTTACCTTAAAATACCAATTTAATTAAAATTTGATATTTTAAATATTTGAGATTTTTTTAATGTTTTTCGCATATTAAAAATTTTGCAGCAGCTAAACAAAGCCTTGTATGATTTTGTTATGATTTGCTTCTATAAAAAAGATATCCACATACTTATGATAAATAATTAGAAAAGTTAAATGTTAAGTGGAACTAATAATTAAAATATTTTATAAATGCAAGCTCAAATTAATGAAGCATTATTGAATAAACAAATATGTACACACATAATAAAGCTGAAGTATATAGATCTGTTAAAGCTGTTTGCAATGATTTAGAATTTGACAAGTTGCAAAATGATTTCTTCAATATTTTCGCTTCTCTATATAACATAAAATACTTCAATTCAAACTTTAGAAAAAGACTAGAATTACAATCAAATAGATGTAACAATTAAAAATTAAATAAGACAATATTCGTAATATTTCAAATACTTATCCACGGATATCAAACTAAAGTTTAAAATATTTATACTAAAGTATAAAAACAATTTTACAATTATTTTATACTAAAGTATAAAAACAGAAAATTTTGGTATTTTTCATGTTTTAAAAATGCAAATATATTGTTTTTAAATATTAAGATAATATGCAAACAAAGGTAATGTTTTTTTTCAGATGAAAAGCACTAAAGAAATTACAACATTTTTAATGGAAGAATTTCAAATTAAAAATACAGAAATCTTTTACATAAATTATTTATTGTATGAAGTTTAAATAGATTAAAACAACTTAAATGTTTCAAATTATTGATTCTTTGTATAATTTAAATCTTTTGTAAAATGATATTTCCTTAATCTGTTGTTCAAGCACAAATTTGTGTGATAGACATTTTGCGCTATTCACATTAAATTATTAGCCTTGTTTGGTCTCAATTAAAGTTGGTTTATTAATATTTTTTTTCAAAAATAGTGAATAATTACAATTATTTTTAAAAATTTATTATTGAAGTATATTTTAAGAAATTTTTTGGAAAATGAAAAATTTCCTAAAATTTACATTAATAGCTGAATTAATACAACATTAACCTTTTCTTTGCATCGTAATTCATGGAACATTTCAGCAATTTCATGCTTCCAGTCTTCTTGGAGAGTATGAAAAGATTCCTGAGGTGTGTTCATAAATGGAGAATGTGCTATCTCTATTAATTCATGTAAGATGTGAATAAAAGATGGTCTTTGATGTGGATCAGAATTCCAACAAGCTGAAATAAAAATGATTCAAATTTATTTTTAAAAATTTAAAAAGTTACTCATATTTCAAATATAAATAGAGCAATTGCTTACAACTTTGTTAGTAAAAATTTTTATTTTATATTTATTTCATTTTAAATAACTCCAAGCTGATCAAAGATAATAAAATTTTTAAATAAAAATTTATATTTAAATATTTAATAAAAGTTTAAAACCCTAATATAAAACTATTAAATGTACATAAAATTTAATACTTTTATGGAAATTATAAGATTATTATACGTTACAAATAAACTGTAAACAAAATAATAATAATAATAATAAAATGCACTGAATAGGAAATATATACATTTCTTGTATGGTTTTCTCTTCTCCAAATTCAAACATTTTTATATTAAACAATAAGATATTACATAAGTTTAAAGAAATTTGTAATTTTAACTTTAAAACCAGAAATTTGTAATTTTTTTTCAATATAAAGTCCATTTTGAAACATAAAGATAGATAAGAAAAGAATTAATTTTAAAAAATTAATTCTTTCTTTAAATTTTTAAAGAATTAATTTTAAAGAATTAATTTAAAAAAATTAATTCTTTTCTTATCTATCTTTAAAATCTTTAGCATCTGTGTAAATCTTTAGATGGGAAACATTTTACATAAGAAAAACTCATTTTCACATAACTATACTTTATATCAAATGCATAAAAAATGTTTCTTTTGCCATAAGTGTGTACCTCATGATGACTTTTACAACTAAAAAAATTTTCAGCTTTGTTTCTGAATTATAATTTTACTTCAAGTATAGAGAAAATTATTTTGATAGTTATTATTAAATAGTTTAAATTTATTTTTAAAAAATGTGGGAAAATATTTAGTAAGCATATTCATGTCAATAATTACATGAAATATATAAATAATTTTCCAATGTTCCATGTTAAGATTTTTAATGAAAAATTCAAAGTTATAGACTAATTATAATTTTGAGTATAACAATGATTAGAGTGTCATAATTTTGAATACCACAATGAATACTACAGTGCATGATAAATAAAAACACACATTCATATTACATCATACACATTCTATTTTAAAAATAAACAGCACCTATTAACCCCTTGCCTGCCGCGGGCATATGTATACGCCGTGCTAAGCTGATGTGTTGACTGCCCTGGGCATATATATACGCTTTTGGAAATACGCTTCTCTGCAATGCTCTCTCAGTAGATAGACCTATGGCTTTGGAATGCAATACAATGTCCTTGGCATTGTTTAAAAGATCTGTTGTGATGTTACATCTATTTCAAAGAAGGGGCAACTTGGAGAGGGAAATATTTCTTGGAACAGGGGAAGCTGTTGGTAAACAATTAGAATGGAAAGGGTGCCTCTTCTTTTCCACCGATACACTGCATAACTGCGCGTGCCTGTGTGAAAACCGGTGGCACTGGGGAGCGAATCCTATAAGTTTTCCTTGGCAGTTAAGGGGTTAATAAGGTAAAGAAGTCTTAAATAGTAACAAAATCAATAAGTATACATAATAGTGAAAAAAATTAGCAGTAATTAAAATGATAAAAATTTTAAATACATAAATCTAAGTTTTGAGCACTGAATTCATAAAAATATTTATTATCATTGCCACCCATTATTGTTCCATGGTCAAAGTTTTCATGGTTTTACAAAAAACAAATTCTAATAATTATAACAACAATAATCCATCAAGGTAATTTGAACAAAACAATGCTTTTTAAAATATGTATTATGAGTGAAATTTATTTTCACAAGGTGTTTTATTCTAATGGATATTCAGTCTTTATATTCTTTGAATATAAGTTTTTAAATATTATCTGTAGGTAGTTTTGCTCCGTTTGTTCTACTTTTATTTAATTCTAAAGAATTTTAGGACCTCAAAAAATAATGGTGCTCTTACAAAATAAAAAAATTTTTTTTATCTTCCTTATATTTATTTAATAGATATTAAAAATAGATAATTGAATTACAATACTGTTTATATAATATATAAATAACAGTGCACTACCAATAATATATTAATACAATTGTTTTATATTTCAGAGTTTCAGAAATACTTTTTATAGAAGAATATAATAACACTATAATTTATTATTTTAATTAAAAAGTTCATATTCAAATCTTTCTTCAGCACAAGTCAGAAAAAAAAGTAAGGATTACACCCTTGTCTCTATCTTTATTCTTTATCGATACAAACTTAAAATTTAATTTTTTTGCTTGATTGATGTAAAAGAATCCATGTTAAGAAAATTTCTATTTATAAATTGGTAATACTGGATATTGTTGAGAAATAAATTTTTTCTTATCTTAAAGTCTGTTTGTTTTATTTGAACTTTTAATTAGAATTTCAATGAAGACAAAGATTTGCAAAATGATGATAAACTTTAATCCAGTTCAAACAAAGCTTCTAAGCAAGCTTAAAATGAATTACCCATTAGACATGTCTAACCCATTAGACATTTCTTTTTGTTTGTTACAAAACTTCAATTTTACTCTACATTAAATTTTCATCTCCTCATGTAAAAATAAATGAATGTAGCAAAAAAATTATAAACTTTTCTCCAATATTCATACTTGAAAACATGTTAGGTATTTGCTTCATTTTTTTAAAATTTATTCCTTAAAAACTGAACAACTTAATAAAATCATCATAAAATTTAAAAAAATCAAGTTAATCGAATCAAATATACCAAATTGAAAAAAAAAAAGATCTTTCTAATGAATTTTTTTATAAGAAAAAATAATAATTATCATAACAATATGGTAAAAAGGTAATACAATTTAAATGTAGATTTTAAAAACTGAATTTTTAAATTTTTAATTGTTTTTAATGTATTAAATATCAAGGTATTTGAAAAACTTAACTACTTTAAGAAACTTTAGATTTCTCTTCCAATGAAATGTAGAAGAATAATATCTTATCAATCTAAGATGCCAACATGTAATTTTGAGTTAACCAATTCATAGAGTAAAATATTATCCAATATCTAATACTTATCTAAAATTAAATGCTTAAACATAACTTATTCTGTAACTGTGAAAGATAATATATTTAATAGTGGTGTCAATTTAAATTCAATTTTCTTCTATATTTACATTCATTTATTTTTACATCACATAACAAAAATAAAAGGTTATTAAAAATCAAAAATGGTTTACCTTCCATAAGGTTTGAGAATGGAGCAGGACATGTTGAAGGAATAGGAAGAGTAAGTTTATTTACAGCTACACCATATGCCACAGCTAAAGCATCAATTCCTTTATAGGGTGTCTCCCCAGTTAATAATTCCCAAAGTAAAACACCATAACTGAAAGAAAAACAGTTTATTAAGTTGATAACTGATTTGATAAAATTGAAGAAATCTTTTAAAACACTATTTGAGTTAAAATATATTCTTAAAAGTTAATATATAATTTTTATCATGTTAATAATTTATTTTATAATATTATATTATTAAAAAAATCTGAAATAATACAAATGAACAAAAAAGCAATTACCTTTAATACAAATTTATACATTTATTTGGATTTAAAAAAAGTTAAATTAAGTGGTTTCTTTAGATTTTAGAAATGAAGCAATTCTTTAACAAGAAATAAAAAGGAATTTTTTTAAAATTAATTCCTACTTAGGTCAATAAAGAAAAATTTTATTTTAGTTATTCGTTATTAAATTTTGCAATGTCGGTTTGTGAAGCACAAGGGTTGATACCATTAATCAGTTTATTTGTTTAGTTTATTACTTAGATTATTTTTATGCTTCGATGAGATTCAAGACAAAAATATGAACCTTTTAAGCTGATGTTCTATCAACTTTGTCAATGCAAGACAAATTTTTCTTTTCACTATACTGCAAAAAGTTTTTTTTTTATAAGCAATTTTCATTAATTTTTTTGGATTAGAAAAAATTCTCTCTTTCACACACACATACATACTTTCACTAATTTATTTCAAAACCATAAAGTTGAATTTCGAAAGGAATAAACTCCTTTACAAGATAATAAAAATAAATTTTAGAATGTAAGGAATGTAAAGATAGAAATATTACATTACACAGCAATGTATTTTTCTCCCATTTAAAGCTAAAACTTAATTCATGAATTGATATTTAAAAAAAAAATTGTATTAACATCAAGAGTCATTCACTACAAATTATAAACAACTGAAAATTTGAACAAGACATATATAGAGAGTGTGAACTAAAAGTAAATATTGAAAAATAATTTAATGTTGATTTCTAGATTGAAACAAAAAGAACACTAACACAATAAATTTTGTTATTTAAAAATGAACAGCAAAATTTCAGACACTTCTTGTTTTTAACATTTCAAGTTTTTACATTATCTTGAAGTCAAGTTGAAATGTAAAAATTTACATGCAAAAAGTAAGATTTGAAGAACATGCATTTATAAATATTATGATATACATAAATATATTTACATATTTCTTTAATAGAAATAACTTTCATTTTAAGCACTTTAGTTCAAAAGAGTCAATGATTTTCTTAATATTCTTCATATGGAAAGTAAGACATTCAATTTATCATGTATTACAATAACTTTCATTTAAAAATTGTTTTTAGATTATTCACTTCAACTTTTGATTGTATCTGGTTTTTGAATTCAATTTGACAGAGATTACATAAATCTTAAGTAAAAAAGTATGTAATGATAATTGTATGTTCCCCAGATCATTCTCAATTCAGACCAGATCTAAAAAGAATTTAATCTTGTTGTTGACTCATAGGTCATCTTGCACAAAGAAGCTAATTAGAACAGAACCAAACATTTAAGTATTTCTAACTATTACAAACAGCCAAGCCAAAGGAGTGAAACAATTACATGAAGTGAAGAAATGAAAACTAAAGTGCTTAATATTTTGCTGTAAAAACAGACTTAGAAAAGGGATTAAACTATAGAAAAAAAAAAAAAAACACTTCCATTTATAAAAGGATTTTTTTACTAATATTTAACATATCATAAAATACTATGAAAATTTATAGTAGAATATATAAATCAACCAAAATATACAATTAAAAAATGGAATTGAAATCTTTTGAAACATCAATCTCAGAATTAGAAATCAAACCTATAAACGAATTGAAAGGCAGAATGCAAACTATCAGTAGTTGGTCAAGTAGTTTTGAAAAAAATTAGTAAATGAAATAGACAATACAAAAATCAGACTTCAATAATTTAATTTTTATAACAATAGTTATAAATTAGATTTTCAATTTATCAAGGATTTCTTATCTCTGGTGATGACAGAAAAAAGTCAAGATAAGACAATAAAGATAAAAGTGTGATAAAATGAATAGATCAAGAAAAATAAAATTAGATCAATAATCAAGAATAGAAGTAAAACAAATAGATTCAGACAAAGCCAAACATTAATATTTACAGGGAGTTATATCTAAGAATAATGAATCCAATCTAATTTGACTTGTTTTTTTTTACAAAAATCCAATTAACAGTGTTCGCAATCTAACCATATCAGTATGAAAATATTTTTTTCTTCACCTGAAAAACAATTGCTCTAAAAACATACCATAAAAATTTAAAGAAACACATTTAAATATGTTAAAAAAAATTACAAAATATTTGCACTTTTAAGAGGTAATAAAATAATTAAAAATTAAAAGAAGCTGTATTAAAAGAGTATAAAGCAGCTAACTATTAGTTTGACTGCAAAATTCAAGAAAATATTTTAGCAAAAATTATGTTCAATTCACTTCTTGATTGATTTGCAGATGACATTGCAATTGTAATGCATATGGTGTTAAAATTTTAACGACTTAAAACTAGAGAAAAAGTCTACATGAAACTATTGTACCTAAAAAATTATTTTAAACTGTTAGTCAGGAAATTGCAACTCATTAAACTAAATTCAAAATCCTTTAGACCATCAGCATTAAATGAAAATGTAACATAATTAATTTACTTTAAATGATAAAACATTTTAAAACATACATATTGCTCATAAAAAATGTCCATAAAAAATGAAAACTCTCTTGTGTAGATGTTGTATCATATTAAACAAGAAGCTATACCCACAAGCAAAAATTAAAACATAAAATTGAATAATACATTTGTAGAAGTAATCATTTAATAAGAACGCATGTAAAATAATTCTTTACAGCATATATAATCAAACCTATGAACCAAAGGCTAAAATGCTAACCATTAGGTATCTGCTTGGTTGAATACTTGTGAAAAAAAAAAAAAAAAAAAATAGGTGTGACAAAAAAAGGACTGTAGCAAAAAAAGAGGAATATAAGTCACAGATTTGACTAATGCTATTTTTTTATCAGTAAATGTTGTCAACATCAATTTATACATATAATAGGAAAAAAAAAAACTTCTAATTGTAAATCCTTTAGACAACCTATAGTAGATACCCTTTCTTTTTTAGAGTAAAACAATCAGGTATGTTCTAAATAGATATTTTCGAAACTGACATCCTGAGAGCAATTACAAATGAATGAGAGAAATTTTCATACCTTCTCTGAATCATGGAATATTGAAGTAAAACTATCTAAAGTCTTAGATTTTCCAGTCTACCTTAGCTTACTTGTAATGATTTGATTTAATTTTATTAATTTTTTAAGTTTTGATAAGAGACTTTTAATTATTGTATAGACATAATCCCTTTTTTAGTGGAAATATGATGACTGTGAAAACTGAATTTCATTACATTAAATTGAAATCATGTGGAAAGAAAAGTTCTATAGAGGTCAAGACTCTCAGAAAAATGAAATGGGTGACCAAATTGAAGAACACTTTTAATCTAGATCCTATTAAATAAAATAATGCAGAAATAGTTCATTTTAATGTTTCTGTGAACTAAAAGGATGAACTTATGCATCTTTGTAATTCAAAATGGAGATAATTATGGGACAGACTGTTTTCAATCAAAGATGAATGAATTAAAGTCGAGCTAGCAGCCAAAAGGTTTAGACACCATTAAAATATTCCATGCATTCATGTCACTTTGCTCTTGCAATTTGGAATCCATCTTAAACAGTAGTTCCCAGTCAAAATAACACTTGAGAACAAAGTGCCTGTTGAGTGACAAACCAAACCAATTAATGGTTCTTTTTTTAAAACAAATTATATATTACTTTTTCATTAAATAATTTTAAATACTTTGGGAATACTTATGGTAGAAAAAAGCAAAAAATTAACATTTCGCAAGTCACGTTGACAAAAATATTTTGATATCTAAAAAATTTAAAAAAAAAAAAAAAAGTTTGTCAAAGAATTATTAAAAATTTAGAATTAAAAGAATTGGATTGTTAAAAAGGAATGAATTTTTAGATGCTGAAAATTAGATTAAGCTGCTTTTGCTGGCCTAGTCTAACCAGTGAACTAAGGTGTATATTTTTGGTTTTAATAAAATCTACACAGTACTTTTAACTCTAGTACGTCTAGTCTCCTTTTGTTACTATCTTATTATGGTAATAGAAATTTATTAAAAAGATTATTTTAAACATCAAGAAAAATGTTTCATTGCAACTTAAAATTATCTCTTATTGATTACACTTAAAGAAAATGAAACTTTAAGATTTCAGATTTTGTTTATATGACAACAATACTAAATAAGATTGTATTAGGAGATTCTAGCAAAATC
>JAPDSC010162536.1:0-27821 GCA_026290005.1 Latrodectus geometricus | reverse complement strand
ATGTAATTTTTTAAAAATTACATTAAAAATTATTTGTTTTCAAACCAAAATTATTTTTCTTTTCAAATCATCACTCAAAGAAATTGCACATTGAAATTGTATCTTTTATGTACTACTCAAGTTTTAAAAATTACACTCCAAGAAAACTTATATTTGTTTAAATTATTACTTTAAAATTCAAATCCGTCATATTCTGTAATTTTCTGTTTTTTTATACATATTTCTCACTTTTATTACCTGAGAGATACAATTATCATAATGAATAGCTATTTCATGCAAAAAATTGTGATGTCTATTGTAGTTCATTTTAAATGAAATTTCTTCAAAATCAATTCTCATTACTTAATTTTTCTAGCATGGTACAAAAACTAAAACTGTTGTATTAAAATAATTGTTGAATTTCTTTACCTTTGTGTAGCTGTAAACAATATTTTATTATGGTATTCATTCATAGACTGATTTTGTGTGTTATACATTAATGTAAGTGATGCTTTTTAATGTAATGTACCACTCTTAAGTGATTTTATTAGAGTGCTATATACTAAAAATTATATTCAGTACATTTTTTTACATGTTTTTTTCCATCTCTACTTTTTAGTTTTATTTAGTTTGTATCACTTAAGTCATGAAATAATCAATGACTTAAATCATGCAACAATGTAAATATTTTTCTCTTGTTATTAGTAATAAACATTTCATCTTTGTTCTCGTTGATCAGCAGCAGTGATTTATTATACAATACCTGACTATAATTGAATAGTAGCATTTTAAAATAAACTATCATGCGAACTAAACTTTTTTTGTCACCAAACACTTTTTTTTTTAAATAGACAACAGTCATGAAGACACAATTCATTACAAGAGTTTTTGGGGGGTGTTTTCTAAAATTAATGTTGTTGGAATTTTTGTTCATATAAAAAATATTTTTACAGTTATTTTTATGCCTAATACTGTGAATCAGGTGACGATTTGTTTTGATTGTAGAAAAGTACCATTAAAATATTGATACTTTAAATTATGTACCTCTTTATTTAGATGTTGGATTTTCAGAAGAAAAAAAATTGCAGCACAAAAAATATAGTTGAAACGAAAGTAATTTTTAAATTTGTCACATGAGTTGGTATCTCATGTAACATAAATTTAACAATAAAATTATGACACTACTTTTTAATTTTTTACAAAACTAAAATATGTGTTATTGATTTTCCCTCAAAAAAATCAATTTTACTATATTGACTTTGTTCTCTACTACTAATTTTTCTAAATTGACTAACCTAATAATAGGATAGCACATTTCAGAACAAAATTTCCCGCATCCAATCCCAGTTTAACAACGGGAAATAAATTGCTTGTACATGCTCTGTCGAGGTGAGAGCCTAGGAGTTTCCTCCTTTGCGAACATGAATACGGCTCACTCTATAAAAAGTTTTCCAGAAAAGCGTTAGTTACTTGGTAGACATTATAATGCTTTGAAACAGCCTTAGGCTCTTAGACAATTCACTTCACATTATCAAGGTTGGAACTTCCCAAGTTACTACTCATTAATTCCTTGTACTTTTAGCTCTATAAGTCATACGTTTAATTTTCATCACGGACTTTGATTTTTGTAGGGAATCGGAATCCACTTTAAACTATATAAGTATGGGCTTATCGTGACCTACTAGTTTAAATATACTCTTTGGAACAAAAGGTCCCGAATTCGATCCCAGTTACTGTTGTATAACGGGAGATGTTGAGTTTCTGTTTAGGTGGGTGCTTAGGAGTTTTCAGTTTCCTCTCTTGCGAAGCCTGAATAACCCACTATCTATAAAAAGTCCTCCCAAAAGGCAATTTACGCAATGGAGGTGATAATGTCTTACTATTTATTGGCTGCCCACAGCCGGTCCTGAACTAATTACCCCTGTAAAAATTGAGCGTTCAGATATAAATCGATTGATACGGATAAATCCTTTGGGTAGATGAATTTTTCTTATTTTTCCAATAAAAAGAACGGTAGAGTTAAGGTTTCAGGAATGTGAAAAGAACGAAACGGTCGAGATTGTATCCAAACAACTCGTTATTATCTGGGCTCGACAGCTTTTTAGCACGTGGTAGTTACATTGCCTGCTCTTATCTTCAGTCAACATCGTTAAACTATATGGAGCTAGGATAAGTGCTTCTATAACTTCAGTGAAACTCTAAAGATGCATTAATACTTTTATAAGTAATCAAATCAAAAATATTTTCGAAATGAAATGTTTTGCTACTTGGGTAGTTATAGCTGAAAAAAAAAACTATTAAATTAGTTTTAACGTCTATTAAAGCAAATAAATACAAATTCAATTACGGAAAATACACTCCGCTGACCACCGTAAATGCAACACCTTGAAAGAAGCATAAAAATATGAAATTTACAACATGCATTAGCGGAGATGAAATATGCAAATCATTAAAGTTTCAGTGCAGACACACATGCGCGCCTGTGGCACCACTTCAAAGCACTACGTAAGGCTTGGAGATTTCGACGATTTCAAGTTCAGCAATTGTATTCTTTTGGTTTTTCAAAAAAAAAAAAAAAAAAAGAAAGTTATGCCTCGTAGAAAACAGTGATCCTTTTTTGATGAAATATCCGAGTTCGACAGAGGAAGAATAGTGGCTTACCGAGATAGATGATTATCTTTCTAGGAAAACGGTAGTCGTATTGGATGAAACCAAACAACTGTAATGCGTATATGTGATCGTTGGATGCAGGAGGGTACGACGGACCGACGTGTTCGATCACATCCACCTCAGTGCCTCATTTCACATGATGACAGGCAAATTGTGCGCATGACAGTGACGAATCACTCACAAATTCATGAACTATAACACAGCATATTCAGTCTGTAATGCACTGTCTGCGCGTACCATTCGATGCCATTTACAGAAGAGTGGTCTGTCCGCAAGAT
Source organism: Latrodectus geometricus (assembly GCA_026290005.1). Classification (NCBI taxonomy): domain Eukaryota; kingdom Metazoa; phylum Arthropoda; class Arachnida; order Araneae; family Theridiidae; genus Latrodectus; species Latrodectus geometricus. Next base: position 24,894 of record JAPDSC010162536.1, on the reverse strand, counting down.
GTCCATTGCTTCGTCTATCCTTAACGCAGAACCACAGACGTCTCCGCTGCCAATAGTACGATGAAAGAAGGATGTGGAAGGCAGAAAGGAATGAAATTATTTTTACTGACGAGTTATGCTTCTGTCTGCAATACCTACGATGGTCGCATTCATGTTATGGTATGGGGTGATATTGGATATCACTCTCTCACTCTTCGAGTAAGCATTGGCAGTACTTTAAACAGCCTGAGCTACTTCTCCAAGGTGTCAGAGCCAGTTGTCCTTCCTTACCTTTAGGGCTTGACCACTGCCATATTTCAATAGGATAATGAGCGACCATGCTTGGCATGTATTATCCAAGGGTTCTTCATCAATCACCAGATTGAATTGCTTCCCTGATCGGCTTGCTATCCGGATCTTTCACCGATAGAAAACGTATGGTCTATTGTTGCTCAATGATTGGCCCAGATTATATCCCCAGCTGCCAAACCATATCAACTTTGGCAACGTATGGAAGTTTCTTGGTCTGCCGTACCCCAAGAACAAATCCAAAGTCTCTTAGAATCAATGTCGAGGCGTGTGACAGCAGTGATCTCCAAAAATCGTGGCTACTTTGGCTACTGATTTTGGCAGGAACCACTCTTTACAGGAATCTATAAATTTAATCATTTAATACTTTGTCAACATGAAATCTACGAAATAAATTTTGTTGTGATAGCTCTTTTGTTTCTTGGTGTTGCAATTTGGGTGGCCAGCAGCGTAACTATTTTCATATTTTCTTCCCTTTCCTGCGAGCTTGACCGGAATACTGCAATTTCATTTCTATCTTATATTCATGGTGAGATCATTTTAATAATTATTTTCAAATAAAAGAATGATATAGCTTCAAATAAAGCAACTATTCCTTTGGTTTTCATCATTTTCATTTCAAAGTTATGTTCTTAAAAAAGAGGTTTGACATTCTTTTAGCAAAATTTTTATAAATCACGAACCAGTCAAGAGCAATTAAAATACATCCAGAAATAAATATTATTCAAAATTATTCCTCTTGTTATGAATAGCAGTTCACTTAAACTAAATGGCTAGTTTATCTTTCTGAATTTAGCGATATTGGAGGGCAGCATTGGATAATTCCAGCTGAATTGCCCAAACTTAGTTTTCATCTTCTTCACTGTTTTATATTGTTGCGAATGCATTAAGTTACGGGTGTTAGTTCAGTATGCTGACATGTTTTTATATTGTGCTTCCTATTTTGAACAGTGCTTTTGAATTGCCATTTTGAATTTCTACCATTTACTTTATATTTTCGACTGAATATTGAACTTCACTGAAGATGATGAAATAACTTTGTTTTTCATTAGGTTATACCCTTGTTATTAAAAGAGATCAACGGCTCCCGCTGGACACCTCGTCACCACATCTTCGACCAACCAAATCTGTTTTTCATTTTGGTTATCTCACGAGTTTGCAGTAATAGAAAAATACACTTCATCATATCCCGGATAACGATCAACAATTCTAGTAAAAGATATATCAAAGTGAACATATCAATTAGTATATGGCAAATTTATGCTCCAAAAGAAAATTATTCTACTATACAGAAAAACAACCTATAAACTGCCACTAAATTCCGTAGATCCAACAGACAAACAATTTTAAGATGAAGGACGCATGATTTATTCACTTTGTCCACTCTCGACACAAAACTTACCTGCAACTATCGATGAAATTATCCCATCCTCGACAAAAATTGTAGTGAATCATTCAAAACAGATCCAGCTAAGACCCCTGTCATTGAACGAAACCATAATAATGATTTCACCGGAGAAAAATCACGAAATCTAAAATATTTAGTAAAGAATAATAATGAAACTAGCCAAATAACAAAAATACATGAAAAGAAAAAAAAAACAGCTTAAGATGTTGTCGACTAAAGCAGTGCTCCGCAACCGGTGTGCCACGGCACACCGGTGTGCCGCCGCAGAAACACAGGTGTGCCGCCGCTTGAAATTACACAACATATTTATTTTAATGCAATGTACTCTAATACAAGTTTACAATTTATAAAAACGAATTGTATGTACTTACTATATTTCAATGCAAAACCATAAATAAAATAACAATTGTTTAGCACTTGCTATAATGTATTCACACAATAGAAGAAATGGATGTCAATAGAAGTAAATAGAAGATGGACTCTGTAGAATAAATTTGCGAATACGGCTCTAGCTAAAAATGTCATCACAACCAATAGAAACGCTCCTAACCACCTGCACAATGTTTATATCGACTGTTCCTGAAAAATAGTGATTGCGCAGAATTCAATAGTCAGCAGACAGCGTTGTTTAGGATTTAGAACGAACCTAATATAATATTGTCAGTGTTAGATACGAATTTCTACTGGACACATACAACCAGATCACTTCTTACCCCTATAAATTAAATCGCAGAAGTTTATAAATTAACCATTTGTGTTTGTTATTAACGTGATTTATTTTTGTGCCCATTTCAATATGGATAAATTTTTATTTGGAAAACAATCTACTTCTCGGGCAGAAGATGATGAACCTTGCACAAGCAGTATTGCTAAGAAAAGAAAGATTGTGAATAGAAAATACTTCGAAGACTACATTCGTTATGGCTTTTATTGGTGCGGCGATGAAGCGGCTCCGAAACCATTATGTGTAATTTGCAACGAACAATTAACAAACGACTCAATGGTGCCCAGTAAACTAAATCGCCATCTAACTTCAAAACATCCGAATTGTGCTAAAAAGGATATATCATATTTTAAAAGGTTTTTGGCTCAAAATTTAAAACAAAAAAAATTTATGATGTCGACCGTATCTGTTTCCGATAAAGCATTAGAAGCTAGCTATTACATTGCAAAATTAATAGCTCGTGAAAAGAAACCTCATACTATTGGAGAAAAACTTATTAAACCAGCATGTATGGAAATTGTGCGAGTTATGCTTGGACCTAAAGAGGTTCAGGAAGTGAGTAAGGTTTCACTGTCAGCTGAAACTATTAAAAGACGTATTGGCGACATGTCAACAGATATTTTGAACACGCTTATTTTGAAATTGATCGCAGCTAACAATTTTGCTCTTCAAATTGACGAGTCAACGGATATTAAAAATCAAGCACAATTAATTGCAATTGTACGTTTTGTTGACGAAGATTGCATAAAAGAAAATTTTTTATTTTGTAAAAAACTTTCCGAACGAACTACTAGAGAGGATATTTTTCGAGTAACTGATGATTTCTTCAAAATACATAATCTACAATGGAGTAACTGCATGAGTATTTGTACTGATGGCGCCACAGCAATGACTGGTAACATAAAGGGTTTTGTTGCCTATGTAAAACAACAAAATCCGGCAATACAATATACACATTGCTGCATACATCGGGAAGTATTGATGGTGAAGAATTTACCAGAACAACTTTTAAAAACTATGAATGAATGCATCAAAATTATAAATTTTATTAAATCAAGAACTTTAAATACAAGAATTTTCGAAATGCTTTGGGAAGAAATGGGTTCAGAACATAAATCTTTATTATTTTATACTGAAGTACGTTGGTTATCCCGAGGAAAAGTGTTGGCTAGATTGTTTGAACTTCGCTGTGAAGTGCATCAGTTTTTACTAAATCAAAATATGCCCGAACTCGGCCAGCACTTCGAAGATAACAGTTGGATCGCCAAACTTGCATATATGGCTGACATTTTCGACCATCTTAATGAACTTAATAGAAAAATGCAAGGTCCGAATGAAAACTTATTAACCTGTTCCGACAAATTGCAAGGGTTCAAAAATAAACTGGAACTTTGGCAGAATGAACTAAGTAACAACTCTTTACAACCGTTTCAAAGGGTTCATAATAAAATAATTGAAAATAGGCAATTAATTATCGATCTGGCCCAATCCCATTTAACAACTCTGGAAAATAAATTCGACTACTATTTTCATTCGATTAAAAGTGAAGAATATGATTGGATTCGCAATCCTTTTGCAACTAATGCAAAAAAATCTATTGATGCATTTTCTCTTAAATTTAAAGAAGAGTTTATTGAACTGAGTAACGACGGGACGTTAAAACTACATTTTGGAGAAGTTCCATTGGATGTTTTCTGGATTTCGGCTAAGAATGAATATCCTCAAATTTCAAAACAGGCTATTTCAATTTTAATCCCCTTTTCAACAACATATTCATGCGAACAAAGCTTTTCGACACTTGTTTTAATTAAAAATGATAAGCGGTCTTGCTTAAAAAATCTCGATCAAGAACTTCGAGTTGCACTATCAAATATCGAGCCCAATATAAAATACTTGTGTTCCTTGAAACAAGTTCAAGTATCGCATTAATTACCCTTTTTGCCTATTTTTTTGTATTGTAGTTTTGTAATAATTATATATGTTATGTACATATAATACCGTAAATATGTAAAATAAAACGAATTAAAATATTAATTAATGTATTATTTTCTGATGTGTATACGTGTTGTTTTATTATATTTATACCTATTAAATTTGGTGTACCGTGAAAACCAGAAAAAGCTTTTGGTGTGCCACGAATAAAAAAACGTTGCGGAGCACTGGACTAAAGGATGATTAGAATATACTCCTTTTTCATATTAAACGAGATGCAGCCTCCCTCAGGAGCAAACGCTTTGTGAATTTCATTAAGATCATCGTCAATAATGACTTCATTTAAGTACAAACCTGTGACCAGGGAATGTCTTTCAAGAGATTTAAGCTTCAAAAAGAGCGATCGAAAATTTGAAAATAATTTATGAATTTCTAACTCAATGAAAAACTGACAGAAACAGTTAATTATCTGTCCTTTTCATTTCTTTCCAGTTCTTCAAAAATCAATAAATTCTTTTTGAATCGTTAGAAGTTTTGCAATTACAATAATATTCTTTTTTCGGAGAAATTTAGTTTTAGAAAAGATCACAGTACCGCTTAACAAACGCTTGTAGAATTCATTCATAAAAAATGTAAGAGATGAATCCACCGGAATTTATGGGCGTGGCTAAATACTTCGACCTAGTTTATATTCGTGTTCAAAATCATGGGACTAAATTTTTCAAATCAATTTATTCGCATTACGAAACCCTTTCTCCTAAATACAAACTTCTGATTTAAGGTCAATCTATTTTCAAAATAATTTAATTCATATTTGCACAATTGTGTATTTTCTTCTATTATTATATTAACTTTCGATCCCTTGCTTTAGATATAATACGTTATAAAATAAGTGCTTAAACGTGAAGTGAAATTATATAAATACAAAACTGTACGTTAACTAAAGCATTAGTTCTGTATTAGTTATTCAACGTAATTATTAATTTATTTTACCTACTTCTCCTTGCAGCAATTATCAAGTATTGTATTCATATCGATGACATTAGGACGACAACGGATAACTTTATCTCATTATCATCCATCGTAAATATACTTAGAATTTAATAATAATCCAAATACTGAATACATGTGGAAAACAAAGCATACAGCAGCGAAGCTGCTTTTACTTCGTCTTGAGGTAGAAAAATCGTAAATAATAAAAGTGATATAAGTGGGAGGAGTCAGGTGGCTAGGAGAGAAAGGGGAGAGGGTTCGTCGTCCGAATGGCGAACGCTCATGGCTTCAGGCCAGCCAGGAAAGAGTGGAATCAGAAAAATAAGTTTTTACACAATTAAAAACAATAATACAGGGGCAAATGAGAAGATCTCATTTACCTTTTGAAAGAATCCTGAATATAAATGAGTAAATATAATATAAAAAAGATAGTTTCCAAATAAATGGGATCATAATTATAGAAAAGAAATATTTACAAAAATAAACATGAAGAAGTAGGAATAAAATTTTCTGAGTAATAATATAAAGTTTCTGAGTTGATGAGAAGACAAAAATCTATATACAACAAATTTTTTACAAATTTGAATTGAAAAGGCTGGACAGAACCGCGTCGCTGAGGTAGTGTGCTGCAAGAGGTCTAGCTTTGATGTCATGCCGAGAATTAGTACATTTGAAAACATCATTAAATTTAGCTTCCTGGCATTTTTCAGCTTCGTTGAAAATTTTTATATTTAATTTGGAGATATGTTGAGATGTTGTGTCGATCTTTAAGTCTATGAATAGATTTATTTGTCAAGTAGAATGGGGCTCCTAGCAAGCGACGAAGAGTTTTGTTTTGAAATTTACTGAGTGCGTCTAGCGTTGATTTATCCACTGTACACCAAGCAGGAGACGCATATGTAATAATGGGTCGAATCAAGGAAGAGTAAAGTAGTTTTTTCAATTTAACTTTGGCGCAACTTTTATTTCCAATAATTGGTCTTAAATAGTGGAGTGCAGCTTGAGCTTTTGCTATTTTCTTCTTGACGTGAGGTTTCCAAGACAAGTTTTCGCTTACAGTAAGGCCAAGGTATTCGGCATTTTGTACAATGGGGATTTTTTTGCCATACATGAGTAAGTCTTTAGCTCTTGTGAATCTTAGAAATAGGTAGGTTAGAAATTAGTAGGGTTTCTTGATAATTAATACATTAGATTTATTAGTGTTTATTTTAATTTTCCACTTGCTGCACCAATCTTCGATGTTTTTTAATTTCTTTTTTTTTTTTTTTTTTTTTTTTTTTTGTAGTTTAGTGAAGATCATATCGACGGATTTGGATTTTTGAATAATTCCGGTGTCGTCTGCATAATATGCAGTTATGTTATTGTGGTCAGATTGCTGCACAGGGAAGTCTGTAGTATAAAATAAATATAGGATGGGCCCTAGGAAACTACCCTGAGGGACACCAGCTTCAATTTGACGATTTGAAGAGAACGTTTTATTCATTCTGATTATAAATTTTCTGTTTGCTAGATAATTTTTGATGAGGAGGATAAGATTTTTATTGAAATTTAGATTTATTAATTTGTAGACAAGTCTGTCATGCCACAACCTATCAAAAGCTTTTGATATGTCTAGCATGACGAAGATAGATTTTTCTTTATTAATGAGACCTCTTCCCATGAATTCTAGAATCCTTATATGAGCTGTTTAGTAGTGCTTAAACTTTTCCGGAAGACATATTGTTCGTCAGGCAGCTTGTTAATATAAATTTTGATTCGTTGATTTATAATTTTTTCAGACTTTTCCAAGCGAGGAAAGTAGGCCGATGGGTCTGTAGTTGTCTGGCATGGTTTAGTTCTTGTTTGGTTTCAGGATCATGATAATTGTGGCTTTTTCCATATTTGAGGGAAATAGTTTAGATTTAGGCATTTATTAAAAATATAATTTATTTCCTGAATGATGTTAGGTGGCAATTCTTTAAGCATTCCGTTTGTGATTTTTTCTTTTCCTGGTGATTTCCTAGGGTTTAGGTCTTTTAGTATCATTTGAATTTTTTCTGGGGTTGCGGGTTCTATTGCAGTAGCAGGCAACTCAGCAGTGTGGATTCGAAGACTAATTCTTCTTACTTTTTCATCAAATTCCTTATCAGATACAGTGGAGTTGGTTCGGAATTGTTTCTCCGTGCAGTCAGCAAATGCCTCAGCTTTCTCTGACTCTGTATAAACAAGTCCCTGTTCCCCAAGTAGAGGTTTACAGGTTCGAGTCCGGGGGAAGTCTTTTGGCCATATTCCAGATGGAGTTGTCTTGTGTGTCTAGAGTGGATAATTTGTCCTCCCATATTTTCCTTTTATTTTTATTAATTTCTTCTTTGATAAGCCTGTTATAGAGATTTATTTTAATTTTATATTCCGGGTCTTGGGTATTACGATATTTCTTCCTGGTTCTGTTTCTTTCTTTGATAATTTCTTTTGTTTTTTTTTTAAAGTTTATAGATGTTTTCTATTCTTTTCTTTTCTTCGGAGGCGTTATTAAAGGTGTCTAAAAGTTCTTTATTTAAGGATTGGATGGAGATATTTGCATCAATAGAATTTTGTATTATAGGTGTCTTCCAATTTCTTTGAATTAATGTATTTTTGTAAAGGTTCCAGTTTCTAATTTTAATGGTGCTTGGGGAGTCGTTTTTTACAAGATTTATAGAGGCAATTATTGGCAAATGATTAGAGCTGAGATCGTTTACCACATCTGCTGCGGTGTTAAGTGCAGTATTAGTGAAAATAATGTCCAGGATGTCAGGCTGCTGAGCAAGAAAAACTGGGTAGTATGTGGGTTCCATTGGTGTAATGACATAAATGGGTGTATTTTGTAGTATGTTAAATAATTTGGTTCCGTTTCGGTTGGTTGCTCTGCAACCCCATGCTTAGTGTTTACTGTTGTAATCACCCATAACAATGGTTTTGAATTTTGAAGAGAAGAAGTAATTTATGTTCTCGGAGGTTAGAGATCTGTCTGGTGGGTTGTAAAGTACGCATAGTTTAATTTTTGAGATGTTGGAGAATTCTGCAATGGCAGAGACTTTTTCGAAACCTTCGTCATTTTTGCTGCTGTAGAGTGTTGTGGGAATTGAGTTTTTTTACAAATAAAGAGACTCCGCCCCCTCGGTATAGTAATCTATTGGTGGAGTAGGTCTTATAGTTAGCTATATTGAAGGAGTGGCTCGCATTTGCATGGGTCTCCGTAACCGCACAAATATCGAGATTTTGATTAATTATGAAGTCCTTAAGTTCGACAAATTTGTTAGTTAGGCTGTTGGCGTTCCACACGCCTAATTGAATTAATTTTGTAAATTAGACATTATTGTTGCTTTGTTTGTCATTATTTACAGGTGTTGTTGTTGGGGTAGCAACAATACCCGTTTTTTGTATGTAAGAAACTATGAGCTTTAATTGATCAAGAATGTCTCTTGCTTCCTGTATGACATTGCTACTAGCTTGCGCAAATGTTCGATTTTCGACCACAATTCCTTTGGTGATTTTTATAGTTGTGCTGTCTTTGTTCTTTATTTTTGTTGCTGAGATGAAAGCAGTACACCCTCTATAATTGGCAGGGTGATCACCCTGGCAATTTGTGCATTTAGCGGGGAGGTCTCTAGTCTTTGTACACTCATAGGAGAAGTGGTCCTGGCCACATTTTACACATTTTAGAGAATGTTTGCACATTCTCTGTGAGTGGTGAAGCTGATGGCAACGATGACACTGAGTTGGTCCTCGTCTGTTCTTATACTCCTCAATTCTGATTCTGAGTTTGTTTAAATATCTCATTTGGTATATTTCTTTGGCCTTGTTAGTTTTTGGCAAGGTGACCAAGAATAGAGGAAGTTTTTGTAACTCACCATCTCTGAGGCGGGTCATCTGATGTATGGAGGAGACAACGAATCCCTCTTCTAACAGTTCATCTATGATATCGTTTATTTCGGTATCTGCAGGAAGATCTCTACTGACCACCTTAATCGGTTTTTCTTCAGGTAATGCATATGTGTGATAGCTGATATTGTTGTTTTCTAAGATTTTTATAGCCGCTCTATGGGAGTCGGTGTCCGAGAATTTGACTTTTAATTCATAAGTTGAGACTTTTACCGTATATCTATGAAGGTTAGCTTCAATGAATTTCTTATCAAGCTGTTTCCAAGGAACTTTAGAGTCACGAATTACTATTGGTGGAATTTTCTTGAATGGCTTGGTCAGAGTGGGTGCTTGAGTGTCTTCTTTTGGAAAGCTCGTCATGGCTTAGTTCTGATATTGTACTGGTGTTTTCAGTTTCTTCTAGTTGGGTTTTTTAACTCTTGTAGGAATCAGGTGAATCTTCGATTTGATTTCTATTTCTTTTGACGCTAGGTGTTTTTGTTGCATTATTTGAAGTTTCAAGGATTTTGGATTTATTTCCAGTAAGCATATCCGTGGTATATTCAGGTAAGTCTGTTTCTTCTAACATTTCGACAGTGTTGTCCTGTTCCATTTCATTTGCGATTTCATTGTTTTCACCCTCCTTTCCTAGTTGTCGCGCAAACTTTTTAAGTTTTCTTCTTACAGTAGCTTTGTCCTAATTGGTGAATTCCTTTGAGTTAGTTATGTCTTGAATCATGACGCTAATTTCGTCGAGGTGATCGAAAAGTCTTTCTAACATCAGCTTTTGAGTGGCGCGAAATGCGCTCTGTCCTGCCATGTTCCGTTCCGTGTCCATAATTTTTGAAATGAGAAACGGGTCGAGACGGTATGTGGGTGTTTGGAGCTCCAGAACCGAAGTTCAATCTCCTGTAGGATAAGTGTTCCTGGAAACTAAACAAATGATTAATAAATCTGAAATAGCAAGAATATATTAGTCATGGTTTATCTTATACCTGAGTGGATAGGAAGAAGAGAAGAGAAGGAAGGAAGAAAAAAAAAAGAATAAAGAAAGAAAGCAAAGACATTAATTAAAAAAAAAATAAATATAATTAATTTTTTTAGAACAGTGAATGTACGACCTGGTGTTCATGTTGTTGTCCGACTCGCCTCGCTTTTGTTTGTGTTTGTTATCCTAGGTGTTTGTCTTTAGCCTGAGAACTGTCCTGGGTCTATTCTTGTTTGTCGCGTTGAAAATGTTATAGATCGGAATCTTTGCTATTTCATCGTTCTCAATGTCCGGAAGATTCCTGTAAAACTTGAGGCTAATCTGAAAGAAATAACTAGAGAGGTTAGAAATACAAAGGTCACGCATGATAGCTTCATTTCTGAAGTACCATGGTGACTTGGAAATTAATATGAGGGTTTGGTTTTGGAGGGTTTGTAGCTTTTTAATATGACTGTCAGCCGCACCTCCAAAAATTTGGCAAGCATAGCTGACCACTGGATGCAACATTGACCTACAAATTAATAATTTGTTTTTTAAATCTAACTCTATCTGATTTTTAATTTAATAGTGGGTTGAGTACTGCTTTTGCTGCCCTATATTTTTTAATAATTTTGTTAAAGTGTGATTTGTAAGTTAAACGTTTATCTAGTGTTAATCCGAGGTATTCTACTTCGTTGGACCATGGTATATTTTGGTTATTAATTTTAATATTGTTGTCCGGTAATTTGGTGCTTTTAGTGAAAATTATAGCTTGGGTTTTTCCTACGTTAAGTTCTATTTTCCATGCATTAAACCAGGTACTAAGTTTTATTAAATGTTCATTTAGGATTTTAATTGCTATTTCTTTATTTTTATTTAAGATTGCGGTGTCATCAGCAAAAAGTGCTAAAATGGTGTTTGCCTGCCTAGGTATGTCATTGATATATAATAGAAATAGTAAGGGTCCGAGTTTACTGCCTTGCGGGACTCCGCTAAAAATGTTCCTGACTTCTGAGATAGTTTCTTTGTATTTAACCTGGAATTTTCTATTATTTAAGTAACTTTGAATTAATCTAACATGGTTCCCTGGGATTTTTAAGAAAATAAGTTTATATATTAAACCATCAATCCAGATCCATGAGAAACGGGAGGGAATCCCCCTTAGCCAGGGGAGAAACTAAAGTCGAAATTCGACCACTCAGGGACTCTGAGACAGAGTGAGTTCCTGGTCTAAGTAAGAGAATTAAGAGGTGACCAAAATGCGTCCTCAGGGACATAGTACTAAGTTAGTTGGGTATGATTCTGACGTATAACATTGAGTTTAAAATCTATCCCTTTAGAAAGGGTATTCGCAATTCAATTGATCTTGAGTAAAGGAAAGAGCATCTAGGTATTTATTTATTTAATTTCAGACAACTGTGTGCCTGCCCGAAGGCATCTACACATTCATCGGAATTATCCAGGTCGCAAATTATTAAATTGAGATTAGATTATCAATTTGAGTTAGAAGATTAGGCAAAAGCCTTGGAGATAATTGCATCTGACATAAAGAAAGCTGCAATTGGCCGGACTTGATTATCCCCAGGAAGATTGTGCGCTTCAAAAAGGTGATTAATATTTCCTGCTCTGCACTTGGTTGCTTGTTTATAAAAGCTGATATTTAATTTGGCTATGTGCTCGGTTAAATTTTCAAGCTTAAGATCTTTTCGGATGTTTTTATTTCTGATGAAATAAGGTGCATTTACCATGTACCGGAGCATTTTGTTCTGCATGGTATTCAGGATATTGGCGTCAACTTGAGTGTATGTACACTATGCTGGCGAGGCATAAGTGACTATTGGTCTGATAATGGAGATATAGAGAAGTCTTTTCATTTTAAGCGGTGTTTTAGAGAATTTTCCCAGTAGAGATTTAAGTTTATTATAGGTATACCAAGCTGTAGAAATTTTAGCTTTAATATGCTGTGTCCATGTGAATTGGCTATTTATGTTAACACCTAAATACTTTGCTTGTTTAACAGTTTCAATCATTTAACCAAAAATATATAAATTATTTGTATTAGGATGCTTTCTGCTTCTTCTTTTAATAATGAGTAATTTTGATTTGGATGCATTAATGGAAACTTTCCATTTAGTACACCATTCTTCAATGTCAATAATTTTATCTTGAAGTTTTGAGATGGCAAGATTTGGGTTTTTAGAGCGTACAACAATTCCGGTGTCATCAGCGTAGAAGGCAGTAATACTGTGGACATCATCATTTATTGGAAAATCATAAGTGTTGAAAAGGTAAAGCATAGGTCCAAGTATGCTACCTTGCGGGACTCCAGCTTGTATACCTCTGGTGGTGGAGAGACAATTGTTGTGTCTAATATGAAATTTTCTGTTCATCAGATAGTTATTTATAATTAAAATGAGGTTTGTTGGTATCCCAATATTGCGAAGTTTATAAATTAGTCCTTGATGCCAGACTCTATCGAATGCTTTTGCAACATCAAGCATAAGAAAAGCAGATTGTTCTTTGAGTCTGAAACCTTTACCGATGAATTCGAAAAGTCGGAGTAGTTGTTTTGTAGTTGAAAGTTCTTGTCTGAAGCCAAATTGTTCAATTGGAATCAGAGAGAGATATTGTTTGAATCTGTTGTAAATAATTCTTTCAAATATTTTAGAAAGTGTAGGCAAGAGGCTGATCGGTCGATGATTTTCAGGAATAGTTGGATCTTTTTTAGGTTTGGGGAAAAGAACAATTTGAGCTTCTTTCCATACATCAGGGAAGTAATTTTTATTAAGACATGAGTTGAAGAGATTTGCTAAATTCTTTAGGTAATTTGGTGGTAGTTTTTTAATCATGAGATTTGAGATTTTGTCATGCCCTGGAGCTTTACGATTTTTGAGTTTGGAGATAATATTAGAGATTTCTTCAATGCTGGTGTTTTTAATGGGATAGGTTTGATTGTTATTAATAAATTCTTCATTATTTTGAAGTATATTAGTAGTAAATTCAGGATCACTGGGAGAGATATTATTTTGAAATTGTGATTCCATTACATTTGCAAAAACTTCTGCTTTTTCATTGTCAGGATAAATAAATCCTTGCTGAGTTAAGATGGCTTTATTGATATTACGATCTTTTTTAAGAATTTTGCTCATATTCCAGATAGAGTTATCAGTTGTGTTTAAAGAGGAAATTTTTTCTTCCCAGATAGCAAGTTTATGTGCTTGACATTTATTTTTAATTTCCCTGGTTAAAATATTCATTTCTATTTTTAGGAGCGGATCTAAAGTTCTTTGAAATTGTTTTCTAATTTTGTTTCTTCTTTTAATAGTATGTTTGATATTAGGAGGCAATGAAAGATAGTTGTTGATGTATTTGGTTTTTGTTGTAGAGTCATTGTATGCAGATTGAAGTTCATTTGTCAGCTTAACAATTTGATTATTTATTTCTTCTGTAGAGTTAATAACTTCATAAACATTGTTTTTACGCAGAAGAATATTCTGAAAAAGATTCCAGTCTGTTTTAGCAATTTCAGGAGAGAGGGTTGCAGGTTCGAATCCTGCAACAGCAATGACTGGTATGTGATCTGAGCTCAGAGCAGGTAAAGTATCAACAGCTAGGTTGATGCCATAGTTTGTGATGAAAAAGTCCAGGATATCTGGTCGTTGTTCCGAAAAATTTGGATAATGAGTTGGTGAATTTGGTGCAAAAATATTTAAATTAAAAGAGTGCAATAAGTTGTTGAGAATTTGTCCATTAGAATTATTATATCTGCAACCCCAGGCAGTATGTTTAGAATTTAAATCCCCTGCAATAATTGTTGGATAATTGTCTTGCAGAATATCTTGAAATAGTTTAACTGGAAGAACCTTAGTCGGTGAGTTATAGATTGAAACAATTTTGAGTTCAATATTGTTTAGGCTGACAATAATGGCAATAGCTTCAGTACTTTGTTCTGAGAAATCGGAATGCAGAGTAGCTGAGATAGATTTTTTAGTAAGAATTGCAACCCCACCGCCAAGGCCTTGAGTTCTATCTTTTCTAAAGATTTTGTAGTTTGGTAGATTGAAGCTTTTATTTCCTGTTAAGTGTGTTTCCGTAATCAGGCAAATGTCAATGTTTTGTTCGGTTAGGAAGTCATTGAGTTCAAGATATTTATGTATGACGCCATTTGCATTCCAAGTGCAGAGAGAAATTGGTGTAAACGAATTATTTTTAAAGTTCATTATTGGATTTAGGTGTGGTGACTGATGTGGCTATAAGGCCAGTTCTAAATGATGAAATTGTTTCAATGAGACCTGATGTTTTTATCCAATTTATTATATCTTTGAGTTCTTCTAATACAGTTTTAGCTTCTTGTAAGTCTGAATTATTTTTATTTTTAAGTACGTCAGCAAAAGATTTATTTGTGATATTTTTATTCACAATTATTCGGTCTTGGAAAGTAGTTTCTTTTTTCTTGATGTTTTCTTCTGATAGTGGATGTTTAGGGCATCCAGAGAAGTTCGCAGTGTGAGGGCCATCACAATTTGCGCATTTTGGGGTTTCATCCTTAGTTTTAGTACAGTCTGATGTGAGATGATTTCCTGCACATTTCACACACTTTGGTTCATGCCGACAGGAACTTTGTGCATGAAAAAAGCTTTGACAACGATGACATTGTGGCGGACCACGTCTGCCTTTATAATGTTCAACAGAAATTCTTAAGGACATCAGGAATTGAATATGATATATTTCTTTAGATCTTTCAGTTTTTGGTAAGGTTACCAAGAATAAAGGAATTTTTGTTCTTTCACCATTTCTGTATGATGTGAGTTGCACTATTCTAGTAGCAAGAAAGCCAATTTTGGCTAATTCTTGTTGTATTTCAATTAGGTCAGTATCAATAGGTAGACTTCTGATGACTACTTTGATGTCCTTGTCATCAGGTAGAATGTATGAGTGGAATTTTAAATTATTTTCTTCGAACAATTTAGTAGCTTTTCTGTGCGCTTCTGGAGTGTTTACTTTAATTGTATAAGTGTCTTGACCATTAATTTTGGCTGTGAATTGGTCTGGTATAATGGAATCCAGTAATTTTTTCAGATTTTTCCAGGATATTGCCGGATCTTTCACAATTATAGGAGGAATTTTTGTGGCTTTTTTATCAAATTGAAATTTATTGTTATCGGGAATATTTTCATTTTCTGTATTATTTGTGGGAATATTTTCAACATCTCTCATGGTTATTTCATTATTATCTAAGTTTTCTTTTGTAATTTCAACATTTTCTTCGTTAAATTTATTTAACTGTTTTTGAGCAACGTTTTTCTTGAAGCTTTTATTTTTCTTAAGTGTGCGTTTTCGTTTTCTTTTACTGATTTTTTGACAGTCAATAGCGTTCGAGCCGCGAGAGAAATTTAGGTATTATTTATTTATTTAATTTCGGACAACTGTGTGCCTGCCCGAAGGCATCTACACATTCATCGGACTTATTTAGGTCATAAAATTAAAGAACTTGAGATGGATTAATGAATTTCAGTTAGAAAATTAGGCAAAAGCCTTGGAAATAATTGCATCAGACGTGTAGAAAGCTGCAATTGGTCTGACTTGACTATCCCCAGGAAGAATGTGAGCTTCAAAAAGTTGGTTAATGTTTCCTGCTCTGCACTTGGTTGCTTGTTTGTAAAAGTTTATATTTAACTTGGCAATGTGCTCAGTTAAATTTTCTAGTTTTAGGTCTTTTCTGATGTTTTTGTTCCTGATGTAGTATGGTGCATTTACCATGTACCTGAGCATTTTATTTTGCATGGTGTTCAGGATGTTGCCGTCAATTTGAGTATAATTACACCATGCAGGCGATGCATAAGTGACAATTGGTCTTATAATTGAAATATAGAGGAGTCTTTTCATTTTAAGAGGAGCATTAGAGAATTTTCCAATAAGAGATTTAAGTTTATTATAGGTAAACCAAGCTGAAGAAATTTTATTTTTAATATGCTGTGTCCAAGTGAATTGACTGTTTATGTTAACTCCTAAATAAGTTGCTTGTTTAACTGTTTCAATCGTTTGACCAAAGATATATAAATTATTTGTAATAGGATGTTTTCTACTTCTTCTTTTGATGATGATTAATTTTGATTTGGATGCATTAATGGAAACTCTCCATTTAGTACACCAGTCTTCTATGTCAAAGATTTTATCTTGAAGTTTAGATATGGCGAGATTTGGATTTTTAGAGCGTACAACAAGTCCGGTGTCATCTGCATAGAAAGCTGTAATACTATGGACATCATCGTTTATAGGAAAATCGTAGGTGTAGTAAAGATAAAGCATAGGTCCAAGTATGCTACCTTGCGGGACTCCAGCTTGTATACCTCTGGTGGTAGAGAGACAATTGTTGTGTCTGATATGGAATTTTCTGTTCATAAGATAATTATAAATAATTAAAATGAGGTTGATTGGTATCCCAATATTGCGGAGTTTGTATATTAGTCCATGATGCCAGACTCGGTCGAAAGCTTTCGCAACATCGAGCATAAGAAAAGCAGATTGTTCTTTGAGTCTAAAACCTTTTCCGATGAATTCAAAAAGTCTGAGTAATTGTTTTGTAGTAGAAAGTTCTTGTCTAAATCCAAATTGTTCAATTGGGATCAGAGAGAGATATTGTTTAAATCTATTGTAAATAATTCTTTCGAAAATTTTCGAAAGTGTAGGCAATAGACTAATCGGACGATGATTTTCAGGTATAGTTGGATCTTTTTTAGGTTTGGGGAAAAGAACAATCTGTGCTTCTTTCCATGCATCAGGGAAGTAATTTTTGTTAAGACATGAGTTGAAGAGATTTACTAAGTTCTGAAGATAATTTGGAGGAAGTTTTTTAATCATGAGATTTGAGATTTTATCATGCCCAGGAGCTTTACGATTTTTAAGTTTGGAGATAATATTAGAGATTTCTTCAATACTGGTATTTTCTATGGGATGGATTTGACTGTTATTAATGAATTCTTCATTATTTTTAGTGATATTAGTGGTAAATTCAGGATCACTGGGAGAGATATTATTTTGAAATTGTGATTCCATTACATTTGCAAAAACTTCAGCTTTTTCATTGTCAGAATAGATAAAACCTTGTTGAGTTAGAATGGCTTTATTGATATTTCTATCTTTTTTAAGAATTTTGCTCATATTCCAGATAGAGTTATCAGTTGTGCTTAATGAGGTGATTTTTTCTTCCCAGATTGCAAGTTTATGTGCTAATTTAGGTATTAAGCACAAAATAAAAAAATATATATTTATTTTATATTAATATACTGGTGATCAAAAGATTTTATTATACTTCTTTTCATTAGAAAGTATTCCATTAGGAGTTACGTTTATCATTCAATTTTATTTACATATATTGAAATAGTAACAATGTTTACTAGTTATGTAATATGATTTTAGATTTTGCAACTCCTCAGATGGAAATAGGTATTCTCATATTACTTCATGCTCAGAATTATTCATCAACGGATTAAATTTATAAGATGACTTTTTTTTCATAAAATATTCTATATATATTAGTAATAAAGATTTATATTAACAACTATTCATCAAAAATATTACTAGAGAATTAAAAATACCTTTAGCAGTTCTTTTTTTTATAAACTGATGATACATTTCTGATTGAAATAGAAATTTGGTTATATTTTTATTATTTCTCAAACATCTCTCAAAAAAAATTTAAAATATATTGAGATATATGCTTTAAAATTTCTATTTCATATTAAACTTCTTTCATATTCACACATAGTAAATGTTTAATATAAAATATATACTCCGGCTATGATAATATGGTAAAACTATATTTTAGGGTGCCCCCTTGGCAAACATGGTGATTTTTGTTTGGCTATCCATTTAATTGGCGACATTTTTTCCACAGAACAATCAGTTTCTCTGTTGCAATCAGAATATGATTAAATTTTGCCCAGCTCGGCGATCAATCACGATCACAATTTGGCGAGAAGCAAAGGGGCACCCTAAAGTATAGTCTAACCGATAATATTCTTAATCACATGATATAAAATGCTCCCTTAAATTCTTTGGATCTTGTATCTCATATATTCACAGAGTGTCGGACTGCAAAGCAGGACTTTATTCCTTTATCTGAAATGGTCCCTAGAAGGGTGGAAATGGTTTTGTTTCACGAGGAGCGTTAGAATTCACAGCGTAAGGATAACTAGTAACTCTGTCCAATCAGCGTTGAGCTGGTCATGTGGGCGGAGAACAAGAAACAATTAAAGGATATTGTAAGTTTTATATAAAATAGAGACATAAACGAAATTTTTTTGCCGAAAATGGAAGA
Organism: Latrodectus geometricus; assembly: GCA_026290005.1. NCBI lineage: Eukaryota > Metazoa > Arthropoda > Arachnida > Araneae > Theridiidae > Latrodectus > Latrodectus geometricus. The sequence goes on along the minus strand of JAPDSC010162536.1, from coordinate 6,383 downwards.
AGAGAATAACAAATGCAAATTTTTCTGATTTTTCAAACTGCGGAGTATGCTAATTTTGAGTTCGATGTCAAAAACGTCGCTTCACCGGTAGTGAATGAAATTTGACTTTCAACTGAATAAAAGACAAGGATGATCGGCATTCAGTGACTACTTTGTTTCGATGAGTACGATGTCTCTGCGAAGTCATTAAACCGATTCAGAAGCTTGGAGAGTTATTGGTAGGTTAGAAGGGGGCAAACTCGAGCCTAAGTAGTGAAAAGCATTGGAGTGTCACAAAGTGTGATTTCCGGGATCTGGAATCGTTTTTTGGAGACAGGAAGTGCAGGCCGAAGATCAGGGCAAGGTCTTAGACGGGCAACAACGACCAATGAAGATCGTTATTTAGTGTTAACGGCTTGGAGACACCGAAATATGAACGCTATTTTTCTCCAATTACATCTTCGCTTGGCTACTGACACCACGGTTTCAACTCAGACTGTCTGAAACTGGCTACATGGTGTAGGTCTGTATGATAGCCGACCGATGGTATGCGTTAAACTAACACCAAGGCATCGTCGCGACAGCAGGGAGTGGTAACAGAGCATGTGAACTGGAGGAGAAATGAATGGAGCAATGTTATTTTTCTGACGAGTTCTGTATTTCTGTTCATCCTGATAATAGGCGTATTTTCATCTGGAAGGGCCATGGCAGTAGGAATAATCTTGCGTTGGTGCACGAAAGTGTCAGATTTGGTGGTGGGGGAGTGTTGTTGTATGGTGGCATCTCTATTGACGGGTGCGCAGACCTCTTTATCATTCGAGATGGACCTCTGACTAGTCGCCGATATAGGGATGAGATCCTCAGATCTATTGTAGTCCTTTACGCTGCAGCAATCGGAGATGACATTTCATTGGACAATAAGTGTAGGCCACATCGTGTTAACCTGGTGGAAGATTTCCTTTTCAAAGAAGGAATCGTACGAATGGAATGGCCAGCTGTTCTTCTGACATGAAGCCAATAGAGCACGTTTGAGACGCTCTAGGAAGACTAGTTGCTGGCCACCAACCCCCTCCAAACTCTCCAAGAACTGGAAAGAGCTCTTCTGGAAGAGTGGGACAGAATATCCCAACTCATGATTAATAGCCTCATTGACTCCATGCCTCAAAGGTGTTCAACGTTTCTGGCCGTCCGTGGAAACCGTGCCCCCTCCTTATAAATGACTTCCTTTGAAGACAACACCTTTTCTTATTCTTTTTTCTCATATGCACAAGTTGTGTTTTAATCCTTTTCTACACAAATGCACAATAAAATGCATTTTTTTTCTTCCAAACATGTGTAATTTATTCTCATATAACTTACTATGTCTGTCGACTATGTATCAATCAGCTAAAAAGTTTCTCAGCCACAAGATCCACCTAAAACCGCAATATCCTTTAATTGTTTTGAGCAGTGTATTTACAATATAATTTTCTATCCATTTTCATTCAGAAAACATGTCCGCTATTGGTCTGATTTTCATGTCTTTTCTATGATATTTATAAGTGAATATTTTACTAAAATTGGCTGTTTACAATGTTTAGCGTCATTAAAAATGTTTTTCTTTAATTTTTGTATCTGTTGTAGAGTGTTGTCAATTTTTAGGTCTTTTTCTAAATTTTTATTTCGAATATAAAAGGGAGCGTTTGTAATTATTCTTAATATTTTGTTTTGTAGGACATTGAGTTTTCTTTTATCTTTTGTTGCTATGGCCCTCCATATTGGTGAGGCGTATATAATGATTGGTCTTATCTTAGAAGTATTGATGAGTTTTTTTGTGTTTAATTGGAAGTCTGGAATTTCTTCCCATTATGGATTTAAGGCTTCCCATTGCAGCTGTAGCTATTTTGATAACAGTATTAATGTGTTTAGAACAGGTGAATTTAGAAGTGAGAGTAAGTCCTAGGTATTTAGCTTGATTGACTTTAAGTATTTCTTTGTTGAAGAGGATGAGATTATTTGTGATTCTGTGTTTTAATTTATTTCGTCTTTTCCTCCAAAAAGATGATAGTTTGTGATTTTTCTGCGTTTATTTGAACTCTCCAATTTGTACACCATTCTTCAATTTTATTAAGTTCATCTTGAATCTTGCTGATGGCTTGATTAGGGTTTACAGATTCTGAAATGAGTGCAGTGTCGTCTGCGTAAAATGCAATATTGCATTTGTTGGAATGGGGAAGTAGTAATTATATATTAAGTATAAGATTGGCCTAAAATGCTTTCTTGTGGAACTCCTGAGTTTAATTTACAAGTTATTGATGTTCCATTATTGTGTCTAACTGGAAGTGTCTATTTTGATATAGGAATAGATTAAGTGTATAAAATCAGAATTTAGGCTGAGTTTAATAAGCTTATAAAATATGCCTTCATGCCAAATTCTATCGAATGCCTTAGAGACATCCAACATAGTCATTACAGTGTGCATATTGTTAAGATTTTTCCCAATAATTTCAGTTATTCTGAGGAGTTGTTTAACTGTGGAGAGGTTCTTTCTAAAGCCATATTGTTGGTTTAGAAGAAACTGTAATTGTCCTTTGATTCTATTGTAGATGGTACGTTCGAATATTTTGCCCAGAGTTGGTGATAGTCTTATTGGTCTGAAATTTTCTGGTTTTCTATGATCTTTGTTGGGTTTTGGGAATAGTATCATGGTTGCAGTTTTACAGGTAGTGGGAAAGTAAGAGATTTTTATGCAGTGATTAAATATTATGATAAGCTTTTTGATGTATTCTAATGTTAATTTTTTATCATTCCATTTGTGATATTATCTGCTCCATGTGCTTTTTTAATTTTTAGATTTTGTTTTAATAATTTGGATTACTTCATTGAGATCTGTGGATTTAAGTGTGGAATAAGTTCTAGTGTTTTGGATATAATTTTGTGCAGCAATTTCGATAGATTTAGTGAAAGACTTATTTATATCAGGATTTGGCTAGAATTGGCTTGTTAGCATCCTTGTGAACAGTTCTGTTTCGTCGATGTTAGAGAAAACTGGTCCATTTGGTCCAATCATTTTAATGTTTGTTGCTCTTTTATTTTTTAGTTGTTTGGCTATGTCCATACAGAATTGTTAGCAGTACTTAGGTTTTCCACTTTATTAGTCCAGTTTTCGTATTTAAATGTGTAGCAATTTTTTTTGATCTTTTTATTTAATTAATTATTTTTTTAATTCAGGGTTCAAGGTTTTCTGATATTTTTTCCTAATTCTATTTCGATCTTTAATTATTTCTCTTATATTGCTTGGTAATTTAAGGAAGTTTTCTAGATATTTTACTTGATAGGTTGCTTCATTTTTTCTGAAAAAAATTCTTGATTTATTTTTTGGCGCAGCTAGTCCTTATTGGACTTTGCGCCATAAAACCCAACCCAACCAACCAACCAATCTTGATTTATTTTATTAATTTCTTCCAGGATGATGGTTTCCGTGGCCTGATTATTTGTTGAAATAATTTCGTTAATGTTGTTTTCTTGATTTTGCACTATTTCTTTACTTAATTTATTTCAATGGATGTTATAAAAAAGTTGCCTATTAGTTCCTTCTTGAAATATATTTTCATTGTTTTTGTTTATTCCAAGACATCCAATTACTGGTAGGTGATCAAAAGTGAGATCAAAGAGTGTTGATGCTGAAAGTAGTAAATTAGTATTTGTTAGGAAAGTGTCTAAATTATCAGCTTGAATATTATTATTTCCAAAATGGGTGAATTCAAGGGACGCTATTATTTTAAGATTGTTGTTTTGAATCAAATTCAGTAGAAGTTTGCCATTGATGTTAGTAGCTTTGCAGCCTCAATGTTCATGTTTACCAATGAGGTTTCCTTCGAGGATGGTGTGAAAGTTTGGATAAATGATTTCCTAGATATCTTGAGTTTGAAGAATTTGGTTGGGTCTATTGTAGATGCTTGTTACTTTTAGGTTGTTATTATTAGGGAAGTTGAAGATAACCGAGGTTTCTTCGTATCCATTAGTATTTTTACAACTATATAAAGTTGAGTTGCATGATCGCTTAATGATTACTGCTGTCCCTCCACCTTTATGGTGAAGGCGATCAATTCTATATATATTATAATTTGGTATGGAGATTTTATTTTGAGAATTTAGATGAGTTTTCGTTATGTTTCTGGACATAGTTTAAGTTCTGTGTCCAGATTATTCTCGTCAATAAAGTTTTTTTTAATTCTGCTAGTTTTGATAATATTCCGTTTGCATTCCAAGTAGCGATTTGTATAGGTGAAAATTTTATTTTGCTATTATTCATTATTACTTTATTAGTTTCCGGCTGTTTAGCTAATGCTGCATTGAGTTGTTTGATTTGTTGAGTTAGTTCCATAACTCCGGACCTTTGACGTAATTTATTAGTGTTTGCAATTTTTGAACTATTGTATTAGCTTTATGTTTAACATTCTTGGTTTTGTTTATGATCTCATTGTTGTTGACCAAAGCATTTGCATAAGACATTTGAGGGTTGGAGTTTGGTACGCTTTTGCTGTGTATCTGCTCCACTGGGATGGTGGTTTTGTTCTTCGGAAACGCAGCCTCTTCGGTTTACGCAGCCTCTGTAGCTGGCAGGGTGGTTGTCACCGCAATTTGCACATTTGCAGGAGTTGTTTGCGGTTTAGTGCAAACTGAATGGTATGTTCTGCACATTTCACGCATTTAAAGTTATGATGACAGTTGGTTTGAGCACGATTGAACCCCTGACATCTGTAGCATTGATTCCTTTTCGGCCTTTGTACGTTTCAACTTTAATTGCTAAGTTAAAAAGATGATTCATATTATAAATTTCCTTTGAGGATTCATTTTTAGGTAGGGTTATAATCTAAGTTTTCTGGGAGAAATAGATTCAAAGTATTTGTCATTTGTTAAAGTATCATCAGCAAACTGTTTGTGGTCAGTATAAAGGATAGAGCTTTGTTTTGCAAGATTATATCTGAAATAATTTACACCCGAATATATTGATAATAATTCTCTGTCATACATACAATATTTTAGATCAGCGGGATTTATTTTACAATAGAAAAATGTGGGTCAGTTTTCGTTTCAGTATAACAGCTCCGATGCCTAAGTCAGAGGCGTGAGCAACTAAGGAAAAGCTTTTGGTCGGAAGCATTAAAGGTTAAAGTTGCAGAGGTAGCGAAATCGATTTTACACTTCTCGAAACAACTAGGGGTAGTATCAGACCAAATCACAGGATGATTTTCATTCTTTATCGAATCTTCCAATTATTCTTGGAGATGGGCTTGTGTAGTAGCTATCTTATCAAAAACAAGTAAAGTCACTCCAGTTTTTAACTCTAATAGAAAACTGATACAAGTAGTTAATTTTTAGTCCTATGATCGTTTCTTCATTTATCTTCACAAATGAATAAATTCATCCTTTTTAATCGTTAAACAAAGTTTTGCATTTGCAACAATATTTTTTCGGAGAAATTTAGTTAAGAAAGATTACAATACCCCTTTCCAGTTGCATATAGAATTCATTCATAAAGAGTTTTTAAACTCTTTATAGATGATTGATTAAGATCAATCATCTATAAAGAATTTAGCGCCACGCCCATAGGTCAATCCATCTTTTAAGGTGGATTGACTTATGGGCGTGGCTAAATTCTTCGGCCCAGTTTATATTCCTGTTCAAAATCATGCAACTAAATTGTTCTAATCAGTTTCTTCGAACTACGAAACCCTCTCTCCTAAACTTATATTTAGCTTCTAATTAAAACTTATCCCTTTTCGAAATCATTGAATGCATGCCTGTGTACAATTGTGTATTTTCTTCATTATTATATCAATAACTTTCTATCCTCCTCTTTAGATATTACATGCTATGCAGACGATAATGTAACTTCAACTTACTCGAGAGTTCTCCCAAATATCTTTCAAAATCTTCATAAATATTTAAATAATTTGATGCTTTTGCCCGCAACAATAGAACTAAAATTAATGCTTTAAAATCGCAGCTATTATCTTTTGTAAATTTAAAAAAAACAATTTCTTAGGTATCATATTAGCTACAAATCTCAAGTTTACAACTCATGTTGAAGGTCTAGGTCTAGTTATTGTTAGGTTTCTAGCCCAGAGGGCCATATCCCTTCTATTCCTAAGAAGTTATTTCAACAACATAGATAGACAGTAGATTCATATTAAGATAAGTGTTCCCAATAAAATAAATTGTTCCTGCATGATGAATTATAGAATTCCAAACAAAATAAACACAAAAGTTACAAGAGAGAAATAGTAAATTGAAAAAACAAGATACAATAAACACATAGAACTGTATAGTACTTATTTTATTTATTTTTTTATTTTAATTATTTATTATTTCTTAAATTATAAACAAACAAAGAATACACAAATATTTACAAACAAAAA
>JAPDSC010162526.1:0-17471 GCA_026290005.1 Latrodectus geometricus | reverse complement strand
TATATATATATATATATATATATATATATATATATATATATATATATTGAAAAATTTCACATGTTATGCTTACAAACTTCTCACACAAACACAAACAATGTCACATAAACTTCTCAGAAAAATCCTTGCTATCCTTTTTTATTTATTTAAATTATGAAAAAGTGAAAAAAGAGATATTTCAATGTATAAATAAAGTGACTTCAAAAAACTTTTTAATTACGATATGTTTGGATTGCAAACAAACACCCTAGTAATATTTTAGATTGTTATTTTCAAGTGAAAATAATTCTGGAAAACAATGTCCCAAGATAATACTTAAAATGCCTTTTCAAATGCTTCGAGAATATTTTAAAAACAATTTTTTTCAGAAAACTACTGAAATTAAATTTACGTATACAATTTCTTCTCTGAATAAATCGTGAATTTAAATTCATTTCAATGACAGAGATAATTCCATACACAATCTTCTCTTTACTTTAAAAGTTTTTCTCTATAAAATTACAAGGTTCATTAAAATCTGGAGAGGATTTTCCAATTAAATAAAAGGAAATGATAATATTTTTTTATCAATTTGCATTGAATAATTTATGTAAAGCTAATTTTATAAATATGTTCTGTTTTTTGTATATAGATTATGTCACGATCCAAACATTTTATTCAACATTTTATTCATAATTTTATCTGCTCCCACGAATATTTATTTTAAAGCATTTTTAACATTTTTGCATAATATTAAAAATATATTTAGAAATACTGAGCAATAGTTTTATATTTTTTAATGTTATAGTTTCATTGGTCTGAGATACATTAATCATAAAGGATAAAAAACTGATCAATGGATGAGTGGTTAGCGTTCCTGACTCCTGGACTGTTGGTTCCGGGATCAAATTCCTGTTTTGGCATGGACGTTTCCTTTCTTTCTCTCTCTCTCTTTCTGAGCATCTCTATCCTTTCTTTTTCTGAGATGATGGATGAATGTGGCTAGCCCTATAAACGGGTTTGTTGTGGTGTGACGTGGGCAATGCTACTCGTCCCTCCGTGACTTGGTTCACAGTTTCCCACACGGTAACGCTAAAATGAGAAGTGGTTTCTGGATTTGTTGTGGGTGACGTGTCCAGACACACAGGTGCCTCACCATTAGAAAAAAATATAGGAAAAAAATTCAGTTGTAAAGGCACCCAACTAAATATATTTTTCCTATGTTTTGAGCGTTTAATCATTTTAGATCCAAAGCACAAGATTTAATAAAATTATTCGATATTTACATTAATGTAAATACTTTATTCTTAATGCATTTCAGAGTAAATTTAATTGTAATGTGCCAAAGTTGAAGTTCCTCTGCTATGTAATGTAACATTGCTTCTCAACATGAACTTCGGATTTCTCTTTGCGAGAAATTCTCTTAGATTTTAGGCCGCATTCATATTTAACAATGAAATGGATCTCCTAAATGCTTTCATGAAAGATATAAATGTCAAATGTAAAAATGAAAAAAAAAACCCTTCTAATTTTTAATATTCACTGAAATCTAATCCAAAAACGTCCATTTTAAAAAACGAAAAAAGCCACGTTATGGCTAACAATGACATATTTTTATAAACTATGATAGACTTTTTAACAATCAAAACTATTCGCCATCTTTTTTTCGATATACACCACATGTTATTAAATTTCGGTTATATTTTTATTGTTATTGGGAGTATTTACGTATCACATGGGAAGAAATTCAGAAATTTCTTAAGCTTACATCGCAACAGACGTAAGTGCAAAAAGCAGAAATGCAACACATATCTTCGGCTGAAATCAAACCTGGAAATTTCCACTCTTAAAAGAATTATATTCCAGAATACATTTATAATAATTTTATAATATTTGTGTTAAAAAATTCACCTAAAAACTATAAATTCTTCAAAATACCGACGTATTCTACAGTAAATCTACTATATTTAATTCAACTAATTACCTTATACATTTAAAATTATAATGTACACTCTCATCATAAATTAACGATAAAAAATATGCAGCTACAGATTAAAATATAATTTAAACCTAAAATTATCTTCAATTAAGTTACATTTATATTTTCTGAAAATTCTCAGAAAATAAACTTTATAAATTATTGACAAAGGTGTTTTTAAATATAATGATAAATAGTCCAAATATGAAAAAATAAATAGTTCCATATAAGAAAAATTTTTTTTTGGAAATTCTGTAGTTGATTTTTTTTATTATATCCGATATTAGTATCTTACAAATTAAATTAGTATACTAACCTCCTTTAATTTGTAAAATATATCTTTATTTTCTAACACATTTGCTGATTTGTTTCAAAAGTTTAATTTTTATATCTTACAATTTAAAAAGAAAGTCTGAGCAGAAACATTTTCCTTAATTTGTTAATAAAGAGCAGGAGGAGGAGTTTTTGTTGTTCTGTTACTGAAAATTTTTCCTTGAATATTACTGAAATTTCACGATTATTAATCATTGTATGTAAAATATTTTTAAAAAGGATAAGAAGAAAGAAAAGTGAATACATATTCAAAGTTATTATGATTTTATAAAAATAATCAAAGACTAATGAACCTATGAAAATTACAAAAGACAAATATATAAAAGAAATATTAAGGCGGCAATATTACTTCTATATTGTATATTTTATTCAATAGTTTGACAGTTGTAGAGAATTAGTAAACGACACAATTGCAACTTCAAAGAAAATAGCCTGTTATTTACAAATTTATTTCTTGAATGAATTCATTAAATTATTATGGTATGATATTATTCATGACTTATAAGTTATATAAGCTTTAAGTTTAAATATAATGCCTCAGAATTTCATATCACAATCCATGCTTTATCGAACTTTAGAATCGTGAAAAATGGAAATTCTATAATACGTCTTAGTCTTAAATGACACCTGGTGAAGATCACACGAGATTAACTTTCGTAAGAAAATTCCTATGCTATAAAAATGATTCCCATTGCTGTATTTTTTACTGTAATACTTAATGTACCATTTGATGAAGTGTTGTATGATTCTACATAGATTTTGACATTGTTTTTACTGTAATGATAAAACTAGGTAGTAATCGTGATATGCTTGAAAAAAGGAAAAATAATCTTATGCTCTTATTTATTGATTTGCATAATTTACCACTTAAATTGATAACATATTAGATAATGATAAGGGAAAATTAATATTATAGACAATAATTTGAAACCAATTTTATAAATTTTACTTTCAAAAAGGTTATTCAAGCGTAACTGCATGTGTAATGCCTGTTAAATTTATATAATTTTTGTATTATAGAAATGTCTTGTGCATAGAAAAGATGCAAATAGCTGATAAGCATTCACAACTATGAGCTTAGCAATATGATAAAATAAGTTAAAACTTATAAACTCATTAGAAACATTTTCCACCGTCATATGTTTGTCAATAAACTTTCTTATGAAGAATAATTGAAATGTTTTAACGCTTTTGTCACAAATGGTATGTACAGTAGATTCCTTCCCATATCGATCTTGACGGAAATGAGATTGCGGACACTGTAGTCAAAGCTTCTGAGGCCTTTGTGCCACTAGCGCCTGTCACCTTTCGTGAGATATACTCAAGGATTAAACACGAGAATACAACCACTTGGATTGTCTCATCTGAGTACCACTGGTACAGTTCGTCTCGCCCGGGAGGCTCCCTGGCTTCAGGTTTCAATAGACAGGAACAAACTACTCTCGACCGATTCAGAAGTGGCCACCTTAGAACTTAGAAATTTTATGAGGGTTCGAGGAAATTTGATATTTGTTCCAAGTGTTTATCTGAATAGGCTACTCCAGAACATATTCTTGAGTGCCTTGGTCTCTCTAAGAGGGATTTGACCGAAAACCCACTTATGGTGCAGGACGTTTTAAGGGTGTGCAAATTCAAGGACCTAGTTTAGCACTGCTGACCAAGGGAGCATGCAACAACAACGTATAATATAAATTAGTACTGGGGGAATCTTTCTGAAATGTCTATACAAATTAAAAGGAGTGCCACTAGGTATCCCTACAATCAATAATTTCCACAGTTCATAGAGTTGCATATCACCCTGAGAGGCAGAAAATAAAACAGTAGAAACACATTAAATAAGAGTTTTCCTGCTCAAGAAGTAGAAGTTATTCCTTTTGTATATGATAGATACAATAAATATCAAATTAATACAAGATGAATAAGTTATGTTAAACCGGTAAATTTTAAAAGTTAATCACACAAAAATGTAAAACCTAGTTTTATCCATTATTGATTAATAGTGAGAAGACAGACCTTATGTAAAATTGATTTCATAATGGAAAATATTATTCATGTGTCACGACATTTAAATCTAAGAAAATTGTCAAAGTCTACAGATATATTAAAAATAAACTGATCACTATTCTTTTCTACCCTCATTAATTGTAAAAAACTGCAATCAAAAATATTTCACAAGTCGCAGCTTTTACAATTGAAATAAAAAGCAGTAATATTTTATTAACATTAATTTCTTCTAATATTCCCAGATATTACCTAATAATGACTATCTTGTCCTTGAGTTATGAAATATGAAACTCAAAACTTTTAATTTTCAAAGAGATAGGGGAACAAAGTAATAAGTGACATTCATCTAAATTTTTATCAAGATACATAAGTATAAACCAACTGAAAAAATATAGCATTTTCGTTTCATCGTTATTTACATTTTAAACATCGCTTGAATTGAAACCAAAACATCTTTTTGAGAAGCGGAATTTTCAAACAATTAGTCATAATAAATGATATCTTAAAAATAAAAATTTCAAATTTGTCATTCTTTACAAAGTAAAACAAAGCTAATTCAGTACAGTATCTGAAATAAAATATTTGAATTCATAATATCAAATATAATATTTTTACACAATTATAGAGTTATATTTGTAGTTGAAATGTAAATAGTCAAAAGCTTATAAGAAAGAAGTTATATTAAATGCAATGAGTTACAAAAAATGCTTATTAAATTTTAAAAACAGACTGCCAGTGTACTTTAAAATATCTTGATGTTCTTGACAAAATAACTGATTGCTTCTGAGAACTACAATTTAATTTAAAGAATTGTTTGACACCCAAAACGGGTACTTCAATTAAGGCTGAACATTCCACTTTGTAACAGATTCTATTCATTCAATAAGTGGGAATAAAAGTGAAACTAAGTCAAACAAAATACTTTCAAGGGATCTTTTCAGGAAATGCAAATGAACCACGATCAAAATTTCTATACTATTTAAGGAATAGGAAATGAACTCGATATACAAAAATGAATGAAGAGGAAAAGTAATTTGTGAGGAAGAAGGCAATTAAATTTAATTTATTCCTGTGATAATTAAAGCACCTTGTTGTCCTCTATTCAACAGATCATGTTCATCTGTATAAACAACCTCATTACTAAATATCTCTTTAAATTAGAGTTCCTAATATTCAAACCTTATATTATAAATTATCAAATTATAAATTATTTGAATTTAGTATCGATTCTGTGTTTGCTCTTTCTTAGGTAATGCTTAGTTCTTAATTCTAATTAAAACATATTATCCAATTTTAATTAGTAAGAGTCCTCAAAAGTAGGTTCTATTTCCAAAGTAATTACTGCTTTAATGATAATAAAAGCTAATTATATTTAGGAGCATGTATGTTGTATGTGTACGTAGTACATTCAATTATATTCAAACATTACATATAATAAGAGGTTGATTATGTAAAATTAATATATCATATGGATTACAAAATTAAATTTTGATAAATATTTTAATTAAAGAATGAATGTCTATATATTTTTTTATTTTTCTGGTTGTATTTTAATTACAAGCAAATACGAAGGAAATTGTAAAAAAAATGATAATAAATAAATTATGCTCAATACGTACAAATTAGCTTTGTTAATCATATATTGTTCTAATATTTCATGGGAAAATTAAGCAAACTTTTTATTTTAAAGTTGAAATTTATGTGGGATTTCTTAATTTTAATCCATAATGTATTTCCATTCAAATAAGAAATTAGTTAAGCACTTACATTATGAATGTGTATCTCAATAAAATTTCTATATAATGCTTCCTAAGTATAATGTATAATGTAAGATTTAAAATATAATGATATCTAATGATATATAAAGAACCCAAACTATGCCAAAATTGGTATGAGTTTTTTGTGATCAGCATTTCTCTCAATAACTCTCTCTATTATTGCTAAAAATGATAAGATCAAACCAATAAGCTCCAAAACACTAAATAAGTTAAACATTTGGTAAGGTAACGTACAATACATGTGATACTGATTAGTTATTACATTGTGTACCAAACATTCAATCAGATTTAAAAAACAACAAATCCTATTTTTCCCAAACTACCACTTCACGCATTTCCATTCACAAATGAATCTGAATCTCTAATAACAATAGCTTTATGAAAAAAAAAAAACATTTTTTCCCACAATAAATACTATAAAAAATCTTTATATAAAAAAGACACATCTATAGAAGAATATTGATTTACAAATGCTGAAAAAATTCAGTGAAAAAGAATCGGCAATTAGGAAAAGAGATTTGAATATTTTTATGATATGTTGGGTAATGAATTCATTTAAATAAGCATTTTATATTGAAACATTGATTTAATAATTAAAAGTATTCTTAAGTAAAAAATCTATGCATTTAAATATTCAATGAACAAAATTTAGCAGAGAGAATTTTATTATTATTAGTAGGTAAAACTGATTTTCTCAGCAAATGTTTATGAAGTGGGGAGCTAACATACCATCTCTTATCATAATGTTTATCACTAGCGTATTGTTAATTACATAAGTATTTATTTATTTTTCATTTATAAAATGAAGCTAGTGCCCATCACAATATGTATATTCGATTTTTAAATGTAACAGATGGTAAATATGAATAAATTAAACAGGTTTTCATTAGTTACGATAGGTTAAGTATTTCTTATTTGAAAAAAATTATTTCTAAAACCATCATCATAACAGTTAAAATATTCAAAACTTTATTTCCTGAAAAAAGAAATGAATTGGATTGAAAAGGGAAAATTTTCTTTTAAATTAATGAGCTTTTTTGCTTTTAAGTTATTGAACTTACTGTCTATATTAACATATTGAATCAGCATGCAAAAATTTGAATGATATATTGAATGACTTTTTAAATCAAATGATTAAAATTATCTTCTGGGAAGTTATATCAGATTGGACTTCAGATTTAAAAACTATGAAACACATTAAAAGAAAATGCAAAATCTCGAGGCAGCAAGTTATAATGAAAACAGTCCCATGAAATATTCAAAATACTTTTTTTAGCAAAAAGGTAATAAAAAAATAAAACCTCGTCATTTATTCTGTAAATATTATATGAACATTAAATTGCAAGGAAAGATCAAGGTTTTTCATATAAAATATTTTTAAAATTATACAATTTTATTTAATTTTCAAAATTACTTAGTTGCGAATTCGTTTATCTGTTATCTTCTCTTTATTTTATTTATCTATTGTAGGAATGACGTATTAAAATTTAATTTCATTTTTTCAAGTATCTTTATTTTGGTTTAGATTAAACTTTATAAGCATTTTTTTCTTGTTTTAAATGAATATGCTTATAACATCATTAAATCTAAATATATATTTTACCATCTGAATTATTTTGCAGTTAATGGACCTTATAATATAAAATGCTCTCAAGGTATAAACTAAAAAGTACTGTTTATCAAAATATTTTATTAAGAAATATTTTGATATTTAAACAGTACATTTGCTGAAACATGTGATGCGTTTATTTATTTTCCATCGACTCTATTAACTAGTTCAAAAGATATAAAAGATCTGGAAATGGTACAACACACAAATTTTATTTCTTAGAGAAGCTGATGTTGTGCAGAATCAAGGAGGCGTCTTCCATTTTCATTCATTTTCGGTACATTCCACCTTTCGCCAACTTCTGTGGAAAACTATTTTTAAGAAATCCGTTTTCAATTTTATTTTCGCAAATCCCTGGGGATTCTTCCGCGCTTGTGGGACAGGAATGCCTCCGTCATGTGCGGAGATGCTTTCTGTCATAAAAGGGATTCCCGAGAAAGATTTTAGGAGAAACTTGGGAAGAAGAAAGCCGACTGAAATAAAAGCACTTTTTCGTTTCTGAAACAAATAGCGATTAAAAATTAAGCGTCATGTGTTCAGTTCATAAAAGTAAGAGTTTTAAGTATTTATACACTAAAACTAATGTCAGTACTTCTTAAAATAGTCAATAAAATATTTGAGAAATATATTCATCTCAAAATTATCACAAGAGAAAAATGTGTTTTCATGTTCATAAACTTTTTATACATTTACATGAAAAGATATTAGAGTGTTTTATTTATATAATGAATAAATAATTACATTGAGAAATAATCAATATTTAGAAAAAAAGGAGTTTACATGTAGTTGGAGTAAATTTACTGAATATTATTTTTTTTTCAATAAGATTACTTTTTAGGTAGTATCATTTTGCTGAAATTAAAATAATGTTATCATTAATATTAATCAAATTTATCAGATACTTTCTACAAATGAATTATATAATAAATTATATTAAAAGCCAAATCCATTAAATTAGAGATTACTTCTTTTTCCATACGTGAGATTTAATCTAATTTCATATATTGATAGATAGTTTCCACAATATTGCAACACGTTAAGGAATTATTCTTACTTAAACTGACAAATTATGAAATTAATTTTTTTTTCAGGAAAATAAAAGCTTCAATGCAATGGCAAATAAGTTTAAAAAGTTCTTTGATTGCTTTAACTTCCTTAAAATGTTTTCTTTTTGAAGCACTTACAATAGTTTTATTTTTGACGTAATTCAAAAGCAATAATTATAATGGCACGCTAATGAATTGTATTAAAACCTTATTTTGTTCATTAAAAATTATTCACAAATTAATACGAGAGAAAATATTTAACTTTTTCCTCATAAATTTATTTTATTTATATAATTTGAATTTTCCAGTGTTAGTATCCTAATTTTTTAGTATTTCTTTTGCTATAAAATACTGAGCACGTTAAATTAATTTGCTAATAAATTTTTTGTTAAAGAATAATTTTAAAAGAAATAACTCTCTCATTTACCAATAAGTAATTTTTCTGTTTTGATATTTGTTTTTAAAAAGAGTAAGTTAAAAGGAAAGAATATAATTGTTTTTTAAATATTAATTTAAATTTCAGTGTAGAGAATTATTAGAAACTGTAAAAATACTTATGATTTCTATAAGAATATTTTATAAGTCTGTGTTATATTTTGATACTTATAAGCAATGTTTGTTGGTGAAACTTTGTATCACTACAAACTGCCATAACAGCAAAGTGTTTCTCTTGCTGTATCACTCCTTGAGACTTGATGATCCTTACAGAGACCACCAGGCATCCTTGAATATTAACTGGTAATACATAGGGGTATAAAATATCACCTCCAAAATTATCGGTTGAGGGACGTTGGTGATGATAAATGACCACCGGAACACTCTTTGTAGGCCAAGATAAAGTGATAATATTTGCTAGCCGAAAGTCGCAATAGTGTTTCCATTTGCCTCTTGCAGCTGGTGAAAAACTTTCTGGCAGTATTTCGATGCCGCTAACAGAAGAATCACTGAGACATCATCACCACTTGCAAAACAGGGATCCTTTTTCAATCCAATAGGAAAAGAACCCTTTTGTGGGATCAACATGAAGACTACAAGGAAGGACATTCAAAAATGGGAAAAACAGGAGATGAACAAAGTTTGGCGTGATTCTCCTGGACAGAAACATGCAAAAAGTTTGATTTTCAACTCATCTGAGAAAATTGCATCTGAAATTCTTAGATTCTCAAGATTGAAGGCTCAAGCAATTGTAGGCTTCATTACTGAGCACTATCATTTCATGAAACACCTTCATACAATGGGATTTTTTAAACAGGAACCAATTTGTAGGAAATGTCACGCAGGGGTAGAATCAGCTCATCATATCCTATATGAGTGTGATGCTCTTGCTCTTACAAGATTCACTTCTCTAGGTAATCCATATCCTAAAGAGTTACACCTAAACGTCATTGAGGGCCTATCAGACTTTATAAACAAAGTAGGTGACCCAAGACAATGGAACTAGGAAAAATTTGGGCTTGGAGCATGGTACAAAATGGAACAATGCAGAGGTGCCACATATCTGACAAGCTCAAGAAGAAGAAGAAGAAGAAAGACATCATCACCGGTGTCAATCAGATACCTTGATTTAGTAAATTTACCGAAAAGATACAAAATTAATTTCAGTTTTGCCGCGACTCTCTAGTTCGAGTGATGGCAATTCTAGTAAACTGGCCTAAAGAAATATAGTTATGTACTCTTCTTTGCACGTTGCTTGAAACGTTGGTGGTAACAACTATGTTCGTTGTTTCTGGCATCTCTTCTCACTGAAATGTGACGGAAAAATCCCATCAATTTTAAATGTTCGTGTGTTTCAAAGCGAGATAGACATGACGAAATATCCATGAGAATGGTTTGCAGTTCCGTGTTTATTGTTTCGACTGCTTAATCGATGACATATGACAAACAGCTGAAATGATTCAATCTACCATTACAGCTAACGTTTCCACTTTTTTTGAGATAGCAAGAATCTGATGCACGTTGGTTGGAAGATGCTGTAGGCATAGAAATTTTAGCAAATTATGTGCTAAATTCTCTATGCCTAAATCCGGTTAGCATCATTGCTTTTCAACTTCAAAAAAAAATGAGGACGAGAGTGGTCCCTGCACTCCAAATTCAGGTCTCGGAAGCGTTTTCTTTGGAGTCAGTGTAATAAGATCTCCTACAATCACAAATTCTTCGGGCTGTAATGGATTTTCGTAATCTCCACGATAATGCCTGTCAGAGTAAATTGGCTTTCCGTCTGGCTGAATCAAATCTCTGGATTTGCCCACAAAATTATGGATCATTTACAGTTATATGTTCAATTTCGTCGGAAGTTTCTCTTTCCTATTGACACATTATAAAGTTCAGCAATCAGCAGAACAATTGTCACCGAAGGTGCATCAAGCAGTGCACAAGTAAATTCTATGATAAAAAAATAGTTCTTATGCTGCAAAAATTAGCTAATATAATTTGCTTGAAATTGACTTGTTTCAAGTTTACAAATCACCACTTTGGTAATGGATGAATACAACCAGCACATTCTCATGAATATTTAAACTATAGCATTTCATTAAAACTATACTGAAACAATTTTAATTGAGCACAACACAAAATCAAGAAAAACAATGTAATATAAGTATAAATAGAAAGGCATAAGAACCATCTCTTCATCACGAAGTAGATGGTCAACTATATAAATAAGGTACTCTTTTTTATTTTTTTTCTAACTAGCTTGAAAAACTAAGGTAAAAAAATGTTCGTCCTATTTCCCCGATGAGTGTCTGTTTAAGAAGAAAATACAACTTTATCAAAATCTAAATAAATGGAATCAAAGTAATGCATTGAAATAAAGCAAAGCAATACAATGAATAATAGGCAAAGCAATACAATGAGAAATATATATCAAATACAGAAGAATATCTATTAAATAAAGAAGAATATGGTTGGCAAAAGTAATAAGAAATTTTTTTACGAGTGAAGTTAAGAAGTTAAAGCAGTTTATAATTTTAAAGTAGATAAAATTTTTCATGTATCTTATTTGCATAGTGGACCATATCCCTCCTGATTAAGACAGGTCATTATGCCTCTTCCCTTATACCTTATACTTATATTATATTATACGATTTTTCTTCATTTTTTCTTATTGATGTAAAATTGTATAATTTCTTCTTTGATTTATCATGGTTATCTAATTATGTCTAACTTTATTATATATAATTATATATATATATATATATATATATATATATAATTTTTTCTATTAATGCAAACTACCACAAAATACCTGAGGTTATTAAATTTCTATTCATTTTGTTATTTTAAAACTAACTAATGATGTAAAGTTTAATTTATTTCCAATTGTTAAAATAAAAGCAATAAAGCATATCATTAGATTTTTATTTTCTTACACATCAAATGAATATTAAAGGGCTTTCCTGAATAATCATCGCTATTTTAGTAAATGATAGTTTATGATGATAAATACTTAAAATATTTTTTTCGGTAATACAAATATGATAGCTTGTAACTGTAATTTTTTTATTTAATAAATAGTAATGCGAATTTTATTATTATTACCAAAAATACGAATTCTACAAATCAGAGGTAAAAATCGGCAATCATTTTAATCTTCCAAAGCAGAAATTTTAATTGATAATTCACAAATGCAGAGATAATGAATTTACCAAAAATAAAAATTTAATTGTTGGACACATATAAATGTTTTCATCAATTTTTTCAAAATATTTTAAAAATTATTAACTAAAAGATTAAAATAGCGAAATATTTTACTATTAGAAAAGAAACTAATTTCTAAAGCTTGCAATAGAAATGCGTTATTAAAATTAATAAAATAAAATCTTGAATATTGAAAATGACACGATAAGATTAAGTATTTTGATATAATTATTCCCAAAAATATGGAAAGTGAAATAATATTTTCATGAAATAAAAATTAGTTTTAAAGTAATGAGTTATTTAAATTATTAACATATATAATAATTCAGTCAATTTCTTATTGAAATATAATTTATGAAAAAGGAAAATTTAGCACCATTGTTGAGCAGTCAGTCAAATTGCTAGTAATCTAATTTTTTTGTTAAGCAGTTTAGGGGCTAAAACTTTACCTCAAGTTGAGATGTTTTTAGTTGTTCGGAATTCTTTTTAAACTATAAGTTCCAGTTAAACTGGCGTTTGCTTATTTCTAGTGATATTTTTATCAATTTTTTCAGGGAAATTTTAAATTTATTATTTTTTTCTTTTAATATAAACTACGGTATGTGCATTTAACCTCACCAAGAACCTGATGTTTCTTTTTATGTCCAAGAACTCTACGAAATTATCTGAAATGAAGAAATTGATTTTTTTGATAAAAAAAATATTACCAACATAAATTCTATAACACATGGTGCAATACTTATTTCTCATTTTAAGCGTCTTCTCGAAAATTGTAACTAGAAAAGAAATAAAGAATTTCATCAAATATGCCAAATGAATTAAAATATTCTTTCCAACAATGCATTATCAGCTTAAACTTTAGAACTTTTTTTACTGAATTCAAAATAACTCTAAAATTTATTGAACATAGTAAATTTTATAACTTAATTTTTACCTGTTAAACTTATTTGAAAGCATGATTTGAAAAATCTCATGCTTTTAGTTCTTGATAGCGAAAGTTGTCATAGTAAATGTAGATTTCTTCCCAAAGAATTAATTTAATAGATGCTTTAAAATTTGTTACCTATATTGTTCTTGTTATTTTTTAATTTCAATTTTTAAAATTTTCATTGACTTAGTAATTTTTAACGCACTGAGAGATACTTGATAGTACAAAGAAAGATAAAACATTTTCTTTAAAAAAAGGAATAAAAAATCTCATTCAGTTATTTTGCCTTAAAATTTATATAATTCAGAAACTCGTTATTTGGTAAGTATAACAACTGATAGAAATATTTCTCAATACTTCGAAATATTGATTTAATATACCAGCTCTAAGGTGCATTTTTTCTAGGTATTCCTAACAAACTTTCTAAAAATCTGAAATTAATGCTATATTCATTAAAATCTTAAAATCTTTCAAAATATTTATCTTTTTCCTATTTTAACTTACTATTTATAATTTAATTATTACTTATAAAATTGTTTTCATTTCGTAAGCGAAAATAAACGTTAATACTTGTCCATGACAATGTATAATTCTCCTACGCTCACTTTCCTGTATAGTATTGGAGTTTTAGATTTATAATTATACTAATTCTGCAAATTGCCATGAAATGTATTATATACATAATTTCGTGCATAGCACGAAAGTAGTTTTTAAAATGAATTTGATAAAAATATAATATAATACTCGTTATTTCATTTACAATATTCATATATTCCTATAAATAATGATTCCAATTTCTAAAACATACTACTTCTATTTTAATCGTGAATAAATGTTAAAAATCTTTTTTGGCATCATTCCAACATTACGGTGAATTAACTTGAAAAAACAGACAATAGCGGGTTGACTAAACCTGTAAAAAACAGACAATAGTTTTAGACAGCTATTTTTGAATTATTACGATTGAATTAGAACAAAAAAAATCCAGCATAACGCATATGTCACACAAGCAGGTTATTCAGCAATCCATTACTATTTGTATAGTTATTTAGCTACCGAGAGACAGATGTATTAAGCTGTCCTGAAGAGACTATATGTTATGAATATTTGATAATATTCTTCTGGAAAGTTCAAATATGCTTCTTTCATGAGAAATTTAGTCATAAATAGCACAATTTTTATTATTTGTGTTGTTTTTCCGCTGTTAATTCATTTTTATATAAAGATCATTTTTTGTGACAATGCATGCTAAGTTTATTTAATATCGATGTAAAAGATCATGTTTAATCTTCAAAACAAATTTATCTCATATCACTTTTTTTTTAAATATATGTTATATGTTTGCTAAATGTCATGATAAATTATGAATAGTAATAACGTTCATCTATCTTTATAATGAAGATAAAGTACCTAAATAGTTTTTAACAGCAATTTCTGTGTGTATCATTGAAATAAAAAGTGAAACACTACAACTATTTTTTTTTTCAAAAAAAATATAGCATATGCAATAATATTTTATACATATGAATACCATAATTTAAAATACATTAATTTATGAACAACAATTTTTAATATATCAAAAATATAGGTTATAAAATTGCCTAAATCATTATAAAATACATTTGACAAAATAAACTAGAATTTAGATGTTTATACGTCATTAAATAAACAACTGATAAATTAAAATATCTTTTCATCTTAGTTATTATTTTTTACATTTAATGTTAAAAATAATGTGTTAAAATATTCTTATGGGTAATAGTGAAATAAGAATAAAAAATGTGAAACAAATATTTCATAACTGTTTCTAATACTTGAATATTATTCCTTTATGTACTCCAAATACTTAGAAATCAAACTCATAGTATGAACCTTAGATGAATTTATAAATTATAGTAAAAAAATGAATTCTAATTAACAAGTGAAAACTACTTACTATTAAATCACTCTGTGGTTTTTTCCCAAATTATTGTTCATAAAATGCATTTGTTTTATCAGAAGTTTAAAAATTTGCATTATAAAATCTTCAGAATATTCACATTGACTCAGTTTTAAGTCTTAAATAAATATTCCGATTGTATTAAACAAAAACGCAATAAAAGACGATATTTTTAAAAAATGTCACAAAAGTATACAATCAAATAAAAAAAATGTTGAATTTTTTTTTATTTTTTTTATTTTTATTTTTATTATTTTTTTTTTTTTATTATATGAGACAAAATCATTAGCCTGTTATTTTCAATTTACCTACAAAATATAAAAGTGCCTTAATAAAATCTCATGTTTTAGCAATAAATATTTAAAATATGATATTCAACTCACTTATGTTATCTTTAATTAAGATAAGACACTTTTAGCGATGGAAACGTATTACATCCGATTTATTTGCAGAAGGTGTTCACATATTTTTGAAAAGATTTTGAAAAAGTATATATTGAAATAAATATGAGAAATTTATTTTTTAAATATGTTCAGTGTGATAGTCTTTTCTTTAAATTATCATATTGTATCTTGATTTTGAATATAAAAATACATTTATTGTTGTTACTGATGACACTGTGCAACTCCAAGCCCGCCCGTCAAGAGACTAGGCGAATGAAGTCAGAGAGAGAGAGCTTCTTCCGTTTCTGAATACAGCTTCTTCATACAAAGGTGGAAGTACGACTTTTAGCTCATAGATGGCAGCACCATCTGATTATTCGAATTTAGAGATTGAAAGCAGTGAAGACCCATAGCTTGACTCCAACCACCCCTAACGGTATTAATTTGTAATGGGGAAACATTACATGAAGGACATTGCGACCCGACATATTTTACGAGTCCCAGTCGCCATTAGTGAACACAACTAAACTTCGGCTAAGCCGGGATTCAAATTCACCACCTTTTGGTAACGAGAACGACGCCCTAACCAACCAGGCCACCACGGCCTTAAAAAAATAATTTTCTGAAGGCATTAAGGCTGATATGATATTTCACTCTTTTACAATCTTTCAGAGTCGATCCAGTGTTTTGGAATGCTGCTAAAAAACAACTTGATTTTAAAGTTCAAATGCACAGTAATCCCTAGGTGACACGTCAGAAGACTTGGGTGGGATGCGTTTAAAGATAATATCTTCAATTCCGATTCCATACCTCACTTTTTCAAAACATAGAGCAGAGATATATTTTGGAGCCATATTCTGTTGGATCTTAACATTGTAAGTACTGTTTGGAAATAGAGATGAAACTTCTTCTTTAAAAAAATAGATGTTAAAAGATACTTTTGATAGCAATCCTAAATAACTTTGGCACATTTTTCAGTTTTCCTCCTTTTTCATTAAAAAAGAAAATCAATTATAGCATTAAAAGCATTCGAATTTTTTTTCCTTACTTTTTTTCGACGACATTTTTTCTCCCCTTTTTCTGTAGTATATCTATCTTTTCTTTGTAGAAAGATAAATATATCCAAGCTTCATTAATTGAAACTGGATATCTCCATTTCATATCAGCCAAATAATTTTCATATTGTACTGCACAGTTTTACACTGAGATACATGTTTCGGCATTAGATGAAGAACTTCGAGTTTTTTGTTTTAAATAGAATTTTAAAATTTTGTACACAGAGAGTTCTTATATATTAAAATATCAAAAGATTTTTCATGAGTTCCTTGCATAATTTGATTTTTTTTTAAAACAAGATAGGTGATATTAGATTTAATTAGAGTTGTAAATACTTTTGTTGTGTATGCACTTTTTGGTTTTTTACAAATCAAATGTAAACTTTTGATTTTTCATTCCTTTCATATTAATTATTTCATTTATTTTACGATACACACACCAATAGTAAAATCATGATTTCCATACATTCTTTTAATAACTAAATAAGATCATTTTCCTTCGCATAGCACCAAACTATAGCATACGATGAAATATTAATTCTTCAGCACTATTTTAAAAAAAGGATGTATTCAGTGGTGAAGATAATAAATAAGCCCTTGTTACAATTGATGTCAAACAAATTTTTATTTTTAAACTGATATTTAAATTCGTGGAACGAATCAAAATCATAATAAATATTTATGAACAGCATATAAATTCCACACAATATCAAATTAAAGAAATTATTAGAAAATTTAGATTTTTTAACTTTATATAAATCATATTGATTTCAAAGAAGTTATTTTAGTTTTTCTTTCTTCTA
>JAPDSC010162522.1:0-12106 GCA_026290005.1 Latrodectus geometricus | reverse complement strand
AATAAAAAATATTTTGCTTTATAAAATTGTGATTAGAAAAAAAGAGAGGTAATTTAAGTAGAAATTTTTAATAAAAGTAATGATTTTACTTGGACAGTTCTTTTTTAACTATTCTGAACACAAAAGAAAATATTTTTATAAATCTTTTATACTTACAATAAAATAGTAGAAAAGAGAATGTAAAAAATTGAAAAACTTTAAAATATCTTTTATAAAATATAATATTTAAATAGTAAATAAATAATTAAATCATTTTCATTATTGCAGTACACTCATTTAACGCTTTTGAAAAACTGAATAGTTATAATATTTATCTATTACCATTTGTAAATATAACTGAAAAATATTTGTTACATTTATATTTGGTCAAAAACAGTAGGTATTGTATTCAACATGTGTATGCTAGCATCTCCTGGGAAAATGTAATGTGACTCCTGAAAAACTTGTGGAATTTATTTTTATAGTCTGTTTAATCTCTGTTAAGAAATGGATGATAAAATAATTAATATACATTGTGAGAATAGCTTAATTAATATTATTTAAAACAGCTTTTAAACTTTATCCTATTTTCATTATAAATTCTTATTTAATATTTTTATATTTAAAGAAGTAAAAACTAAAAGTCATCTCAGGTTTTTGAAAAAACATGTATTATTTTCTAAAATTTATAGAAAATATTTTTATTCTGTGCATCCAGATAAAGATCAGGATGTGCAGAATTAAAAATATTTTACATATGCTGTAAAATACTTTTTCAATTGAAATTAGTTTCACATTTATTATGAAAGAAAAAATGATTAAATTTACATATTTTGAGTTTGTTAAATTTATGTTGAATTATTTATTTATTTATTTTTTTTTCTAATGCCTATAGCTACTTAGTATATTCCACTTTTTTAGCACTACAAGAGTAAAAGTAATGACAACTTATATAGTGGGTGTGCCATCATTGTGCCTCTCATACAGAATTATTATAAAATTTTTTTGCACAAAAGCACATGAACATAAAATTTAGAGAAAATCAAATGTTCATTCCAAAATCATTAAAGTAAACAATCTTCTGTATTGCAATAGATTTTCCATATGACAAATTTAGGTTTATTGGAAAATATATACACTAGAACCTCAGAAATTTCTAAACCCAGAAAATGTGAAATTTCAAATAATCTGAACAGCTTGTGAAGTAAAAGCCAAAAATTAGATTTGAAAAAAAGGAAAATCAATTACTGCTAATCAATTTTCAAATTATCATATTCAACATTGTTTAAACTTTCATGTGAGATTTGTTGGATTTTGTAGCAATGTAAAACAATTTTTGTTATGTTTATAGAAATTCCATAGTTTATCAATATTTTGTGCTATATATGTATGTATACATATCGTGATACAAATTAAAATAGATTACTTTTTTACTTTATATTTTACCAAACTAATTGCTTTTATTATACTTTTTTATTTTTTATCAAATATTGATTAACATTTCATTTTTTAAAAGCATGAAAAAAAAAATTGCAATGTATTAAATATAGAAAAATTTTCTTTTCTTTTAATTCACACTATGTTTAGAACATGAAGTTTCACTTTAAAAATTGAGAGAGTAAAATGTTAATTTCTAAAACAAATTTCCTTTGTTTTGTAATGCCAGTTGTAATATAGTTTTAATATCCAATTTTTTTAAAGTTAAATGTACTTCAATTTACTTTTTATTGATAACAGAACTGGATTTACGAATAAAGCCATGCAAAAGTTCAGAAAGGAACAGAATAAACAAAAGTCGAAAAAAAAAGTTGAATCTTGGTGTTCTATTCAAAGCAAGGATTCAAATGCACAGAGTTCTGATGGCCATAGCTCTGATCCACAAGATGACATGTTTTACCATGACATTAGAATTGACGATCTGTCCTTGAATTCTCCAGATGTAAGACTGTTTTATTTTCATTTATTTCATTATAACTGATGTTTTTTTAATTTATTTTATAATTATTTTTCAGGAATAAAAATTTGATAATAAAAGTGCAAATTTCTTAATGAGTTAAATTATATTCAAATACATGTTTTGTTTTTGTTTTTTTTTTACACAATTAATAAATATTTTTATGAAGATCAAATAAAATCTGATTTATTATTTTTATCTTTATGAACATTATTTAAACACTTTTTTCCCCATTAATACTTTTTTTTAGAGTAAATATAAAATTAAAAAAGCCATTTAATATAAATTATTTAATTTTAAAGATTAGTAATTTAGGATTAATGTAACTCAGAATATTCTAATCAAAAATGTAAAGTTGCTATTTGTTTTTTATTTAATTTTCAAATGTTGATAGTAAATAAGCAATTGAAATACTAATATTTAAATAAGGAATTTCTTTGTCATATTTATACAATCTATCCTGAAGCAATCATTTGTTTTAGATAAGTGGAGAAATAAACCCTCATTTAGCAGCTACTATGGATAACATCATAGAGAATATATGGTTAACTGGTGATGATGATTTTTCAAATTTGATGCAACTTATTTTATCAGAGAATATTTCAGGTAAAAAATTTTGAGATTAATTAGGCAATAAATTTGATAAAAACTAACCTGAAAATATGATTGTGTTTAAGATACATTGCTGACCACCTAAAATTGCAATGCCCTTCATGCTAATCATTAATATTTCATCACATAGTCACATCATGAATAGCATATTGCCACCTGCAGGTCCTATGTAAAGGAAGAAGAGATTGCTGTTTTAAAGTACAGTTGTTTTTACCATGCTTTTTTGGGTGTATAAGTTGTTTTGTATTGTAGCTTATAATTAATTCTCCTTAAAAAAAATAGTAATTGTTTTTGATAAAACCAGCAATTTCGATGTGGATCTGTTATTGCTGGCTGAAAGTAGGACAGACTGATTGAACCGATTTCATGAGCTTCATTGTGCTACTGCATATAACTCCAGTATATTGTGTTCATGGCAGTGATGATGTATTGCTGCATCACATCCCAAACCATAACACAATAGACTTAATATGTATGCATCATTTGGTGGCTGCTCGTACTATTTGATATTATTTGCAGTTGAATGGAATGTCAACAAAGTAACCTTGCTAATTTGCCTTTGACTCAAAACCATAAGTGATTTCACACTGATGATGCAATGAGCAACTGATATAGACAACAGGATGGTATGACATTGTTTTAACAGAGTTGAATCTCATGTCTGCTTACTAATACTATGATGGTTAGATTTGAGTCTGAAGACACTGGTGAAAGTTTTCTGAATTGTAACATTATGCATCCCCATAGTGGTACTGTACTGGTTTCATGATTAAGAATGGTATTGAATTTCATTCTTGTATCCTTCTAATATAGATCATTGACACAATTAACAGTAAGCGCTGCATCTTCGAGGAATTGGAGTCCATAGTCCTCCAATATTTTCAGTACTTCCTATCTGAAATATACCAAAGAAAAATGATGATCTTGTGTGATTAGCAATGTTCAAGAGTTCTTGATCCATAAGATTCAATTGCTTCTTTGGCTTGCTTGTTCTCCCAGTTTTATTTGATCTATATTTGCATAACTTCTAGGATACACTATCAATTACATTAGATCAGCTTTGTCAATATAGGGAAGCCACATGGACTGCTCTACCTCAAGAATATATCTAAAATCTTTGATTCTATGCCAAGGTGTGTGCTAATTCTTATAGTAAACAGTGTTACTAAATCAAAGTTGGCTACACTAACTTTAGTTTTATTATTCACACTTCACAAGAAGTTATAGCTTTAATCATTTGGTTTTTGTATATCATATCTTACAAATATATTTTGTTTTATGTCTCTTGTTTTAATATTACATTTTGGAGGGCCAGCAGTGTTGACATAAAATTTTTGTGTTTATTATTTTATAAAACAAAAGGACATTATGTAAATTATATGTTTCAATATTATCAATGCTGTTAATCCAAATTTTTTTTTTTAAATTTTGGATTAACAGCGTGGTAAGAAATTTCCACAAGAATATACTGAAATGGGAATTTTTCTGCTATTGATTGTTGCCAAGTGGGATACAGTTTTTTAATATGCCTGCATGTTAAAATGATGTAAATATTATTTTTCCCCCTTTTTTTCTGTTACATCCTTCAAACATAAATTTACTAATGCAATGCACCTAGAATAATAATTTCATAAAGCTAATCTATCCCATAGTCATTTATTGAAAAATTACCTTATGATATTTTCACTTAAAGCTATTTATTATTCTTAGATATAGGGGCTATAAAATAAATGGCATTGAAAATTTCACATAAATTGCTTAAAAAATATTTAGGATTTCAAAATAATAAATAATATTTTTTAAGCAACTTATGCTTCAATATATAATAACTGTACTGCAAAAGTACAGTTAATTATTCATGTTTTGAAGAATTTGATTCTTGAATAAATACCTTGGTAAAACTTCTAACTACAACTCAATTATAAAAGGAAAAAATAAATATACAAATGCAAAGGAAAAATGCACAAAAATAAGTTTCCAGAAAAGAGTTTCAAAATTTTAGTTTAAAAATGGAAATTAAAATTATTTTGTATCAATGTGTCATTTGTACTTTAATATTTTTTATCAATCTTGTCACAGCTCATGTATGTTTAACCACTTTATTAATATATTTGTAACTAAAAATTTATGTAATTTCACAGTGGATTATCAACACAGTGAAACCAATGTTAGTCCTTTAATGCTGGCAGCTGGCCGAGGAAATATGGATGTTGTTGAACAATTACTAGTACTTGGTGCTAGTATTCACATGAAATCTTCTAATGGTTGGACAGCTATTGAATGGGCCAATCACTTTGGTCATAAAGAAATTGGTGAACTTCTAGCTGGCCAGTGGTATATTTATTTGCTAAATTATTATTTTTTATGTCTCTTTTTAAGTTCTATTAGTGTTCACTTTTTATCAATATTTATTTTTTTCAAGCATTTATAAAGTCCTTTTTTCAGGCCAACATTTTAAATTTTATTTTGGTTTTAGAATAAATTTTTTTTTTCAAGTTATATGATTAAATTGTTTACTATGTATATTTAGGAACATTGACAATGCTGTTCAAGAGGCAGATAATGTTCTAGATAGACAGCTAGAGATTGCTGAAGAAGATAAACTTCTTTTGGATGCTTATACTCACAGCATTGATGAAGAAAAAATTGACCATGACTTAATATTATGTTTACTGGAGAGAATATGTGCTAGCCATGAAGAAGGTATTAAATGAATCATCTTTTGTTTTTCACATTATTTATAATTTTTTGAGGTAATTTTAATTTTAAATATAAAATTAAATTGATAATTTTGATGCAATACAATCAAAAAAGGAATTAATATTGTAATTCAATTTTGTATTTAAGAGTTATTTGAAAATTATAATTTTAATGTAATTATTATTGCAAATGAGTTTATTTTAATATAATTGTTATTAATATGTTCATTAAAAGTTCAAATTATTTATCTTGAAAATCTAATAGGAGCAGTGTTAGTATTCTTGCCTGGTTATGATGATATTGTGACTTTACGAGACAGAATTTATAGTGATCTTCAGTACATAGCAGAACACAGGTAAAATGCATTATATATTTTTTTTAATATTTTGGTATAAATAAAAATTTGATTCATTTTGCTTGTTTAATAAATTGATGTAAAAGTTAAATCCAATTTTTTGTGTATTATTTCATATGAAGTTTATATATTAAGAACCATACTAATAGATCTTTGTGAAAATGTCTGTTTTATTCAAAAATGTCCTTCTATTAATCTATAAAAATGTGTACATTTATATTAGTATCTGCATGTAATTTATGCAAATAACCGTATTTTCCTGTATATAATCCGCGAATTATGTGTTAAAAAAGTTCCGAATTTCGTTGTGCGTATTATACGCCGCCGCGGATAATCTGATAAAAAACATTTTCCATCAGAAAAGTTTACAAGAAAGTTTTGAAAGAAATACTCTTAATGTTTCATAAAATAAATAACAGGTATACCAAGATATACCTGAGTTACTTAAACTGTAATCGGCTTTGTTCAATTACGTTCAAAAACGAATTCGGTTCCTCTTAAAGATATTACAGTTGTAAATTCGCTAACGTCATTGTGCAATTTGTCTTGACATGAGCTGTTTCGTTTTTAAAATTCGTATATCGTCATATGGAAGCGAAAACTTTTAAGTTACAATGCAGATTTTAAATTAAAAGTTAGCGAAAGCAAATAAAGAAAATGCCGTCAAATGTGTTAATGTGAAGTGAAAAACAAAGCATGCGCGATATAAGAAAAATTGTATAAAATACGTAATTTGTAAATTTGAATATTAACGAAGCAAATATATATTAATTTAAATATGTGTCTAACATCGTTTTAAAAGATATTAGAAGCTAAATATCGATAAGTTTTACAAGAATCTTCTCAAAATTATCGCTCTTGATCGATCTCGTGCTTTCATCTCAAGTTTATCGCACTTTGCAATGAAGTGGATCTAGACTGATATTTTTCATAGTAAATGCTTTTTTTCTATACAATTTATTAAATTTTTAATCCTACTGTGCATTTTTTTATTTTATGTGACATCCATATTATCAGCAATACATGTTTTAGACTATTCGCCGGAAAAAATTGCCGCAGATTATACGCCGCTGCGGATTATGCGACGCTTTTTTTCCTTTCACTCGAAAAAACGGCCGTGCGGATAATACGCCGCTGCGGATTATATACAGGAAAATACGGTATCTAAAAATGGAAACATTAGATTAATTTAAAAATAAAATAATTGTATTTTATTGAAGAAGCTCCATTATCTTAAATAAATTGTTTTAAAAACTATTTTTAATATTTCTCATATTTTTTATTTTCTTTTATATTATGTTTTTTAAAAAACATCTAAATTATCAAAAATTTTAGAATTGAATTAACAATCATATTTTAACTTATATGCTTTATTATCATTTTTCAGTAATGCAAGTATATTTGAATTTATTATTATATACTTACTATCAACAACTTTAAAATTAAAACAAAAACTTGTATTACAATAATTATTATTTATATTTTTGTATATATTCTTAGTTTTTCATTGAATATTGTTTTTAAAATCAATAAACTCACATAATATAATTTGTTTTTCTTTTTAAGAATATTGTTATTTTATTCATTTATAACTAATAATATATGCACTTATAACTAAAAAATATTTGTATTAAAGTTTTAAAATTTTCATTAATGTAAGGAAACAATCTTTTGAATATAAGTAAGTTATAATGCAAAAGTAGGGCTGCAGTAGCCTGGTTGTTTACCGGAAGGCAGTGAGTTCAAATCCCAGCTTATCTGAAGACATGTCATGTTCACATAGCGACTGTGGCACATAAAATATGTTGTGATATCAATGTCTTCCATGTTCCCATCCCAAATTAATAACTCTGGTGTTGTTAGGAGCTAGGCCATTTTTTTCTCTGACTTATCTCTAAACTGAAGATCCAAATTGTGCTTCCGTCTTTGAATCACACTTCTACCCTTATATGGG
The DNA here is from genome assembly GCA_026290005.1 of Latrodectus geometricus. NCBI lineage: Eukaryota > Metazoa > Arthropoda > Arachnida > Araneae > Theridiidae > Latrodectus > Latrodectus geometricus. The sequence continues at coordinate 4,552 of JAPDSC010162522.1, read as the reverse complement.
GGTGCTCTGTTCATAAATGGAAGATACTCTTTCTGACTTCATTCGCACAGTCCCTTACTGGTGGGCTTGGCTACACCAAGGGTCATAAGTAACAACATAATGCTGTAGTGATTTCTTTTTTACCATTTTCCATTCTATCATTCATTTGAATAGGTGTTTTTATTTTAATAAATACAATAAAATGTTATTCGAAATTTTTTATAAGATAATTAATATAAATGTAATTGCTCATTTTTGTTAAATTTTTGCTTAAATTAAAATTTTCGTTCTTTTTTGGAATGACCATGATTAAATATTTTTGCATTGAAATCAAAGCTGACAACATAATGTGCAATCATCAGGTCTTCATTGTCTTAATTTGTAAGCCTTTATTTTTGTCCCAGCAGGAGTTTCCTTACTTTAATAATTCAACACTTTAATTATTTGCTTCTTTTACTGTCACATTATTTTTATTATAAGGAATAATATGCCTTTGTAAAATAATTCTAATTATTGCTTTTAGGGCTATGCTTTTTACTCTACATTCTCAAATGCAAAGTGCAGATCAAAAACGAGTTTTTCGACCAGCACCACCTGGTGTTAGGAAAATTGTAAGAACCTTTTTATTCGCTCATGTGTAAATCTTGTTATGTTATTTTTCATGAAACAAAATTTTTGTTTCAGACATTATGTTCTAGATATTTTAAGTTCATTAATTAAATAATATATTAAAATTTTGTTTATTTTTACAATAGTATGTTTATTTAAAAAGTTAAATATATATACATGTATTTTGATAAAATATTATTTTTTGCCTGATAGATATTATCTACCAATATAGCTGAAACCAGCATAACTATTAATGATGTAGTGTTTGTAGTTGATTGTGGAAAAGTAAAAGAGGTAAATATTTTAAGCTTTATTTTTTAAAATTGCATACACATTACATCAACCTTTATGTAATCTTTCCCTTGTTTATTTATTATTATTTTTTTTATTTATTTTTTTTTTAAACTTACTGTAAGTTGAATAAATGGAACTTTAATGCTCACTTTGTATACTTTATTACATAAATATTAAATTAAGGAGAAAAATATTATTGTGATACAATTTTATTATTTTAAGAAAGTTATTTATTGCTTACTATTCTTGTAATGAAACAACCTCAGCGAGTTTTGAAAGTTATTTATTTAAAACATTAATAAAAATTGCAGAATGAAAAAGTGCTTTAAAATAATTTATGGTAGAAAATGTTTCATCAGATGCTAGAACACTGATAACAAATTAGGTTATTTAAATTAAATACAGAAATAATTTTTTGATTATCAAACAGTGATAGTATCTAATCAACAATATTTAAGTAGAATGCAGAAGCTTCTTTTGTCACTGTATTATGCATCTAATATTAATGTATCAGAATGCATGTTATTTTAAAGACTTTCAACTTATGAAAAGAGTTTAAATCTAATAAAAGCTTTCATGATTTTTAAATTTTGATGAAGATTGTTTTGATGCTTTTTAAATTATAGACTCTATTTTAAGTTATTAATAACTGTTCAAAATTTTATCACTTATGGAGAGTAAATTCATTTTTACTCTTTTGTAGTCTTTTACTATAATGTTAGACAAAAGTATCAGTTACATTTAGATGTACAATAACAGTCAAAAAGATACCAAAATTTCAAGAAATGGCAAATGCTGAAATTAATAATCTCAAAGTTAAAAAAAGAAAGTTTGGATGGTGATATAAATGAGCTTGAAAAATTCTCAATAAAGTATACTGAGAAGTTAAAAAAAGAAGAAAAATACTTGGAAATTAATGTAGCTTGTAAACTATATATATTGTCATCTTGAGAGGTAAAAATTATGGTAAACTAAGAGAAAAAAAACTTTAGAATAAAAAATATAGACGTTTGAGTAGCTTTGAAGTGTAAGAAGTTTAGTGCGTAATTTAATATAAGAAAGTAGATAAGCTTGGAGTTGAGGATATATGAGTTGAATTGCTTAAACATAGTTTGAAAATAAACAAAGATCATTAAATATTAATTTAAAAAATCTTTTAAATTGAAAAATGTTATGAATATATTAATAGTTTATATTTTGTTTACACCCTCAAGTTTTTAATTTTTAAAGTATTCTTATTTAAAAAAAATTAAAGATCTTTTAAGTAATTAATATATAGTAGAAAGGAGTAATAAAAAAAATTAAATAGTAGTAAGGAGACCTATAAGTACATTTAAAAATTCTAAAAATACCTATTATTGTGTACAATATATTAATAACTAATGTGTAGAATTTTGAAATCAAAAATTTTAAATATATGAAAAAAATGTATACACAATTATAAATTTATTTAACTGAAAATAATTCATAAATTAATATTTATAATGCGTGTTGCAGCATCTGCTAAAAGAAGTGAATAAATTTCTTGTATTTATTAATTTGTTTGTACCCCAATATTAGTTTTGTTATTTATAAATTATTAAAGAAATTTATTATAGTCTTCAAAGACTTTGATTTTAATCTATCCAATTTGAAAATCAATATTTTTTTTTATAAAATCCTACTTAAAAAGAAACCAATAAAGTTACCATTTTTCTTTTTCCATTAAAATAGTGAGTATAAGTATGCTAATTAAAATATCATATGATTTATAAAAGCTTATACATGGAGAAATGGAATACCAATCATTATAAAAAGTTAATCTCATCCTTTTAACAGTCATAACTTGTACAATAGTGAAATGGAAGTATTAAAAAAACTTATGTGTGTGTGTTCAATTTCAAAACAGGCTTATCAGCAGCTGAATCAAGTCATAGAATATGTCAAGCCTTTAGTGATAGTGCTGTGAACATATTGTAGGGAATTGATTTCAAAAATTCATTTTGTGAGATGGGCTTCTTTGTAATGTATCTTGCAATGGTTGACCATAGGCTTTGGATAAAGAAAGCCCTGTAATTTAGCCATTTCAGAAGACAGTCTAACCTGTAATGAACATGTAAGACAGTTGTTATGTTTCTGATGAAATAGTTAGAATTCCTCTGTACCACTTAGTAAGACATACAGTCTAATAGACTGGATTTTGCACACATTAAAAATACTAGAAACAAGCAGTAGGCTGTTTGCAGCTGCTTTCTTGCCACTGTACTAAATCCATATTCAATTGATTGCTAACTAGTAATCAAAAGTGGGTTCTACATGACATTTTCACACAAGCATTCCATACATTGGTTGTCATCCCTGGACATTTCCCCCCACAGCAATTTATTTACTCATACAAGATTATGCTGTGTCTGATAGACTAATTGTCGAATGGCTCACTGAGCTGCTATTAATGAACCGATCAGAGCTACATCTCTGAACTTGCTGCGATGATAATGAGTATAGTAAACGTTGCAACAGAAGGAACCTATATTTATAAATCACAAAGGTGTACTTTTCTTATGTGACAACTCATGGCTGCATCTTATAAGAGTGTTCAGGGATATCATACAACAACATGATTGAGAGGCTTTGTGCCTTTCTCCTTACTCTCTTTGACATCATACCATCAAATATCATCTTATCCACTCCCTGGGCAATCATTTATGGAAAATCATTTGCCAATGAAGTAGACATTTGTCATGTATTTATGGATCTCTTTGCATCTTACATGTAAGCATAGTTTTATAGCTAAAGACAATGGTGGAATATGATGTCGATGAATATTACTTTGAGAATTAATAATATATTAATCATTTTTCTTTTTGGCATTGAAAATAACAAGAACTTTACTGGTTACTTTGTATGTTTTGTTATATTATTTTTGATAAGTTTTTTTTTAATACCTTTTGCTTTTGTTTTATTCTTAAGGTTTATAAATTCTTTTAAAGTTATCTTCCCATTTGTAAGTTCTTTATTGTCTTAAAAAGATCACATATTTTCTCATTTACACAGAAAAGGTTTATTAGCAATGACAGTCATTATTTGCATAACTTTCCTTCTGGCTCACATAAATACGTTATGGGACTTTTGACAAAGTTTTGATTAAAATCTCTCATTTTTATTGTTTTCATCTTCACCAAATTTATTGCTGTATTATTTATTTATTAACATACTAAAGTGACAATATGTGATAGATTTATAATTGTAGATATTCCATATGTTGTGTTTGATGCAAATATTACTTATTTAATATTATTTTGCATATTTATTTCTGTTTTAAGAAAAAATTATTAACTTTTGAATCAAACATTTTTACATAATCTTTATTTTAACTTTTTAAATTAGTAAAATGTATATGAGATACTATTTTTAAATTGATATTTTGGTTTTTTCTTGATTAAAATTTAATTTTATTGAAAATATAATTTTAAAGTAAGTATTAAAATACCTTTCCTTTTCAAAAATTTCAAATGTCAAAATAAAAGTTATTTCTTGTTTTTATAATTATAAAGGCAATGAATATTTTAACAAAAGGAGTGGTTATATATAAAAAATAATTTTTAAAGAACTATTAATTACAAAAAAATTTATTGTTTGTAGTAACTTACCTTCCTGTATAAATGTATGATTTTACTTTATATATATATAT
>JAPDSC010162521.1:0-12875 GCA_026290005.1 Latrodectus geometricus | reverse complement strand
TTGGTACTGGATTTATTCAACACATTAAAATATATTTTTAAAAACTGCAAATAATGTTATCTTTACATGAAAATAAAGATAATGTCATTCACAAATGGATTTTTCATTCCTTGTTAATTGTATTTCAATCGCAGAGATAATTTGATTGCTGATGTAAATACCAATCAAACACTGGATACTAGAATAGAACAGTAGATATTATTTTATTAACTAAGAGGAAGTATGAAACTATAGAAAACACCAATTTGACAGCTTATTATTATTAGTTTATTTTTTATTCTAACTAAGCTATTGTGAATGTAGAAGAAAGATACGAATGAAAATGCAATATCATAAAATTCGAATAATAATTTAAGTCATTGCAAAGTTAAATGTAAATTTTAAGTGCCTAAAGATATTGAAAGAAATGAAATTCTGCGGAAGATTAATTCTGCAATAACCAAACTATTCAAATAGTCACATTTGGTTTTTCCATACCTTGCAACTTTTTTTTAATATGTTTGCGGATGATGATGAGCAATCATACAATAACGTAATATATTTTGTGATTTATGATGGGAATGATGGTTATAAAATCCCGTGTGATTCTCACTGATTTGGTCTCCAAGTGAAACAAAATGGTGAGCAGTGATTACATTTTCAATTAGTTCAGCTTAGTTGTTTTCAACAGAAATAACTATATCTTCGTAGGTCTATATGCAGATGCAAATTCATTTTCAGTTGAATATCGGGCTCAAGAGACATTTAAGGCTATATCATAAGGACTGAAATAAGATACTAACGATGCATATTGTGGCCTACACAATTTGAAAGTTTTACGTGGTTTTTCTAGTTTTTCATGATATTATGATTTTTGAGTGTTCAGTGTACTGTAGGTTTCCAAAAATATCACAGAAGCATTTGTATAGAACAATACACATCTAAGCATAAGATTATTGTGGTGTTCACTTGTTTTTGAAATACGAATGAAAAATTTGGAACATTAACAATTCTGGAAACATCACTAAATATTTCTAAAAAAAAGGAATGAGATGTTATTCAAACTATGAAAAATGTAAACTGTATATCTAAGAATGAAATAAGTCAAACAAAAGTTATCTTTATGAAATGTACCTCAATGAGAAATTCTAGTCGTAATTCGTCTTCAGATGCAAATAGAAATGAGGTTTCATTCATTGCCCTTCTTGATGCATTCTAAAATGGAGGTCTACTAAATGTGCATAGTTGCAGCTGTGATGCAATGGGAGTGTTGCTTAAATCATACACAAATCAATTTTGAATATCAAATTCGGACTATACAACATTTGAATGTGAATTTGCCGATACACACATGATTAAATTATTTTTAATGTATTTATATTATAGACAAACTCTATTAGAGTGAAATTTTTCCTTTTATTTTTTTTATGATATTTACTGATATGGATACTAGATATATTTTAGTTTCCCACACTTTCGAAGTGAAAACACAGTTAATTATTGGTTATATAATCTATTTTCTTGAATAAATATTATTAATTTATTGCAAATTAATAGCAAAATTCATTTGTAATCAATACCAAAATTATTCTTAAGTTAATAAAATTATTCACTCAGTGTTTCATATAGAAACTATTTTTTACATATAATTCTAATCTGTTTTTGCAGAAACTTGAAAATCCATTCACTTTGTAAATAAAATGTGCATTGATCTTTACGAATGATTAGTGCATGCTGTATGTAGTTTGATTAAAATCGAATCACAAAAATCAGATTAAATTTCATAACGCATTCTTAGCAAAAAATAGCCTAAGCCAAAGGCTAATGTTTGAAAACCGTAAAATTATTTTCCTCTATTTTTATATGAATATCTGAAAATCAAATTAAAATTTAATTTTGAAAACATTATAATATAAATATAAAAACGGAATAACAGGGAAATAATCATTTTTGCAGGGTAATTATATCAGCAGTTAAGTAATATATTACTCTATGGTAATATTTAAATAGTTATAAAGTTAACAGATAGAGAACAAAGTTATGATAAATTAGCTCTAGAAGAATTTTACTTTTGACTTGGAAACAATTATTTAAGAGGTAAGGTAAAAGAAAAAAAATAGTATTTGAAATATCCTAGACAAACTATAAACATTCTTGGTACTTAACACAATTAATGACCTCCTAAACCAGTTGAAAGGAAGCGAAAAAATCTTGAACAATGCAATTACAGATAAAATATTTAAATAAATTTAATTCTGTTAGAAATGGGGTTTCTTCTTTTTGTAAAACTACGCGACAGTAATCTTTAAGTAACCGAACTTACAAGCGAAACACTCGTTAGACACTTTTTTCTCCCCAACGCGCACCTATTCGAATTTTTTTCGATTCTTCTGAGAAGGAAAGGACAATTTAATTAGCTCTACTCCATCTATCAGACATACGTTCGAATTTGTTTTATTCTGGCCAAAAAAAGAGACCTAATTATTCTTACATTCAACGATTGATTTAAAAGAAAATGAAATAAACATTTTAAGCTCTAACTTGCTCTTAGTTAGATTTTTATACTCGAAAACCTTCCGACGCCGTAAAAACATCTTCTCTTCCGAGCATTGACCATTAGTTTCTTGACTGATAAACAATTCTTATAGAGTTTTTCTTTTTCGCTTTGTCAGTGTCATTACGCAGAGCGTTAAGCAGATTCCGCTTGTATCAGCAGTGGGTTACCATTTCTGGCGATTTATTACCAGGATGAGATAATTGACCGCCAAAACTTAAGGGTTGCGTTGAGTCTTAATGGCTTTCCTGCAACACATCATCTTACTTATTACGCATGTCAAGGTGGGTTAACGATTGTGGACGGCCAAACGTTTTCCTTCCGTTCTGTAAATGAACTTTGAAACTCCTGTAGGGAACTAGTACAAATTAAATGGTATAAATGTCATATATGTGAATATATTCAATTAAATATCGGACATTTCTATGCTCTTTTATTTGTCAAACGATTTATAGATTAACTATACGTAAAAATGATTTCTTGCATATAAAAATATAGTTAATTTTAATCTGTGAAATCTATTTTAAATAAAATTAATGCAGGAAAGAAAATAAATGTTTATTTATATTTTAAGGAATATATTTAATGAAATAACTTTTAAGGATTTTTTATTAAGCATTATTTATAATTAATTAAATGATTCTATTAAAACATATTCATTATATTATTTATATAAGATACCTGTAAACAAAATTAGTATAAGATTTTTGCAAATAAATTATATTTTAATCTTGTTCTTGAAAATACCTTGATTATAAAAACAATCAAAAATCAAATCAAATACATTTTAGTAAATGTTTAAAAATTAATTATTATTTCGAAGTGCAAAGTTAAATGAAAAGCATAATTAAAAATAAATATATTGATATAAAAACCTTAACTTATTGAAATTTTGTTATTTCAGTATCCAAAAAACTTCATAAATTGAAATTTATTATTATCCCATAAGATAAAAATATCACTTAATCAAAAATAAAATTACTTCATAACATATGAAATGTTTTGATCATAATCATGCTGTTCATTCTGAACTTTTCTACGAAATTATTCTTTCTTGATGTATTAAACTAATCTAATTTTTAAATTATAAGCCTACTATGCAAATAATAAGGTCAAATAGTTTTAGTAGTCGTTTACATTAAAAATTGAAGTCCAATGTATTTTATGTGAACCAACAAATCGGTTTGATACCATATAAGTGATAATATCTTAGTTGAGACTAGCTGTGAAGATACATTAAGTATATTTATTTCTAATAAATATTTTATTTGGAATAGTATTAAAAGAAGATGAAAAAGATTATTGTAATTTCCATTTGTAATTCTCAATGCAAAGGACTTAACCAAATTCGAAAAATCTTTGTAATTAACATCTGATGACTGCAATTACAGAATGGTATACAAAATAATATAAATAATATTTTATAGTATATTTTAGTTTTACTTCAGTTATGTAATTACGCCACATAGCTTTAAACTGCGTGATTAGATCAGGCTTTGAGCATGAAATTTACCTTTAAAAATTGATTATGTTGCCTTTGAATTATTTCGTACACAAAATTCAATTTCTAATGATCAAAACAGAAATAAAAAGTCGTATAAATTTAAAGTCATTAAATCATTTAAATCAAAATATGTCACCCTTTAATAATTTATAAAATTATTAAATGGTTCAATTAAATCTTAATTATAAGCCAAGGCAGCAAAATTATATCAAATTGGTATTTTAGTAGTTTAATAAATCCACGTGTTTCCAAAGAGATAAAGTTAAAAATTTACTGGCCATCCTATAAGATAAATATTTATGTAGAATATCTCATCCATACGAAAACATTACAATATATTAGAAAATACCGACTCGTAAGAGGTTTTGCAACACAGCATAATTATGTACTTAAGAGAATAATGCATATTTGCGTAAAATATAATCCATTAAAAATGATTTATAAAAAATAAAATTTTGTCCTGTAAATGCTAAAATGATGCACCGTAAGCAGAAGGATATTTTATATGAAAATTTAGAACACAGAAATTATATGCCAATTAAATAAATGACATATTTGTCAAATGGTTTTAATGAAAGATTTGTTTTAATGTTACGAATAGAGAACTTTTCGTTAAGAGTCCTTGAAGGAGTTTAGATTAATAGAAAAATATTAATATATCTGTTATCTGGGCTGAAGAACTTTGCGCCCATCTCCTTGTGTGACTTCATCTTGCATAAGCCCTACGTCACCTCGAATGGGAATCCGAACGACTTACAATAAACTGTTGAGTGAATGCTTGAAGCACATACGATATTTCCACTCTCAAACGGTATGGCTTGGTGTAAGAATCTATCCAGCTATCCTAAAGGGTAGCTTGATAGGCTCTTACATAGATGATATATATATATATAGATGATTTGATAGATATTTATGAAAAATATGTTTGTGCTTATGACAGCGATTGCTGTCAGACAGAGAGTGTTGATTACGCATGTTGGAATTATATTCTGTACTGACAGTTTATAGATTAAAAAAATAATTTTAATAAAGAAATTCACAGATCATTATTCTTCTCCCTAGCATTCACTGCACTATGTCTTTCATTCAAGGATAATCTTCTGTGTGAGTGATTTCACTTTTTTTAAATGATAGGCATGTATGCGTTCCTAGTGAAAAAAATTGAAACGCTAGCTGAAAAATACATATTTTATACTACTGTTTACGTACTTGTGGAGGAAACTGTTTCAAATCAAGTAAAAACTGACTATAATGTTTGGGGAAATTTTTTCGAACTCCTTACATTTCTAAGTGAGGTGGCATAATTGGAAAAGAAGGTGTAGCTTGGAGTATAACGCTGCTCGTACAATGTATGTGTTTCACCTCAATTTTCCTCACCATATATAAGGTGCATACCTGATAATGTTTTTAACATGTACCACGCCACAGTACTCTCGAAATATTTTCGAAGATGATACCTGGAAATAACTTTAATGATGACTCTGGGCCATGTTTGAAAGAACTTCGTTCTGATTAGTTTTTTCCAGTATACATTTAGAGTAAAAAGAGCTTTCTCACACAGTAAATTTCTATATATTAAATTCTTGAATGTCTTTGGAGATCTGAAAAGTAGGAAAGTACAAAATCGCATCATAGGTGAGGATTCCTATTGATTGATCACTTAATATTTGCTTGTAAGCCAAGACAACACTGCAAAACATTGACAAGCTGAAGGAGCACTGAACATTCAAGGAGCCTAATATAAATCTAACATATCATAGGCAGCTAATAATAAGGCCTTGCGTATTTGTTTTTTCATAGACTTTAAATGACCTTCAGGAAGGTGTTGTCTCTTCAATATCAAAACTTCATGTTTTAAATATTTTGAATCAATATTGGGGCTGTCGTTCTGTTAATGCATCATCTAAAAATAATCGAGTAATTTCTTTTGTTGAAAACTTTTGTTTTTCTTTTCAAGAGTAAAACAGAAGATAAATATTTTTTTTAGAAAATGAGAGGTATGAGAAGTTTTTTTTGAAAAAAAACGTAATCTGGTAATTAAAAAATAATTAAGTATTATTAAGCTCAAATATTAATACAGTATAATTTCTTGAGAAATTAATTTCTTTCAATTATGATGTGTAAAATATTCTCCCACTATACCATTAATTTTCAAAATATAACAATATATTTAATTAATTCTTCCATTACAAAAAACAAAAATATACTTTTTTAACAAAAAATAAATTGATATGCCTAATTTTTTTTTTTTTTTCTTTTTTTTTTTAAATATTTTTGTTAATTGATTTGCGATTTCTCTTTAAGAATCAATTTCAAAAAACGTTAAAGTAGGAATCACTAATTTTTAACTTGTTTTTTTCAATTATATTATATAAAATGGCACTTAAAAATAATGGAATAATATCTATGAAGAAGGAAAGGTTCTCTTATTGGTGGTGATAAATTTCAAAACGATATTCTTCTGGGACCTTCTTAGAATCCCTTTGGACGTACTATAAACGGCAGAAAAGAAAATTGTATAAAAGCAAGGAAAAAATAAGAAAATTTAAGGGTATAAAAGGAGAAGAAAGAGATACTGGTGTAGAATAAATCTCTTGGTCCTCTGAAACTGTATCGAACAAGAAGTTTTGTACTATGAAATGTGCTATTGCATTACAAAACATATTTGTATTTATTTTTTTACATTTAATAAGAGAAAGTTATTTATTTATTTTATTTATTTCTGAAGATAACTTTTATCATTCATTCTATTCATTTTTTAAAAAGGCTTTATTAAATTTGAAATATTGAATATAATTAAAAGAATTATTTACAAATTAGAGGTGTCGTTTGTAATTTTCACAAAATTAAAATCCATGTGATAGGAAATTTATTTCAAAATTAAATCGAAAAGTAATACAGAACTTGCTTTTAGAAGCCTAGTGTTGCTTCAAAATAACCTAAGCTGAAATATACTGAAAACTATTAATTACTCTTAAAAGTTAAAAATCAAAATTTGAAAGTTGAATGACATAAATAATATAGCTCTAAGTAGAATGAATAAAAATTTTATTAATTTATTTTCTATCCTGGGATTTCCTCATAAAACACAAAATAATTCATATAGAATGAATACATTTAACATATATTTTTATTTTTAGTCTAAATCACCAAATGGTTTCGTAAGTAGGAATATCAACACTTAAAAACCCATAACAACTTAGTGCTTTATCGTATGCTTAAAACCTCATGTGGCTTTATGTTGCCATTTTTGAATAGTGTATTTTCATTTTAATTTGACCAAACAATATTCTATCGTTTTCATATAAATAAGTTATTAGAATCTTTGAGAGTTTATTTCTTTATCTGTGCTAATTATCACTGTTGGAGTAATATTTAAATACTAATTTATAGTACAGGGTTTAAAAATTATTATTAGTTACATAAAAATGAGAAGAAACTTTAGAGAAAGAAAGTGTTTTGGAGTGAGAGAACTGAAAGAGTAAAACGAAAAAAATTTACATAAAAATTTGTGTCTATATTGATAATTTTGTATAAGTAAAATGCAGTCTTTTTTTATGATATAAAAAAATCCATCAATATGTTATTCTGAAAATTAACAAAAGAAAAAAAAATTATTTTAACTGTTTCTTTTTGCACCTATAACTTAATCCTTACCCATTTCTCATTTGATTTCAGAATTCATTTATTTAGAACAAAAGTTAATATTATTAAAAGTTAAATTTAAAAGTTAAATTTTTGTTATTGTATTAGAAATATAAACTAAAATATATAATTTAAAAAAAAATTAATAAATATTAGAACAGCTGCATGTCGTTAATAACATACTGTACCAAATTATACTTTATTAATTTAAAAAAAAAAGTGATTGAGTGCCTGATATTTGGTATGTTGCGTAATTTTATGTTTATTGAAATAGTTTTTACCTTTTGTATGTGTGAATAAAAATTTAGAAACTTTAAAACTTTCAATTGTAATAGTAAAAATCAAATACTGAATATTGAAATATACAGTTGCAAGGTAATTGCACTATTTTGATAAACGTCAGAGTCATTTTCATAGACTTTTACTAATTTTCCTCTAGTTAAATTCTTAATTTTCTTCCTTTGGTAAGTGCAGCAATAAATAACCCCATCTAAATATGCTTGTGCATTACGTAACATACCAGATCTTAATTTTACTATCGGCTTTGTAACTTAACTCTGTAAGAAACATTATTTAAAAGCCTTAAAATAGATGAAAGTACTTTATCTCATCAAAACATTCTTTCGAAAATCTATTATTATTCCGACTTTACTGGCTCATCCAAAGACTAGTGAGGCGAATAAAATCATCCACGGAAATCAAATATAGATGGAGTAAGAGAGAGAATAAGTCCTTAACGAGTCAGCGAGCTGAAGGGAAAAAGAAGAACTAATACAACTTTTCAGTGAAAGTTCTATTTTACCAGTAAGAGATAAATCCTGACTAAGTAACCATTATCATAATATGTTCATTACAAGTGAATTACCAGGCTTCTATTAAAACTGTTTCGGTATTTCATTTGCTTAATCTAATGAAGAAAACTAATTTAATATTTGTTCCACTGCTTAAACCCATAACGTCGGTGACACAATCAGTTTCTCCTACTGCATTAATTGAATGCCTTTGTTGAAAGGGGGGGGGGAATTTTGCTGCTGAGTGGCTGAATGCTTCATTTCTTTCATTTGAGAGATAAATTTATTTAATTGAGGCTCTGAGACGCCTTGGATTGAAAGTATTCTAATGTTTTGAGATATTCTATTTTGTGTGATTGGTCTCTTACATGTAACAACTGATAACAAAAACAGTAGTAAATTTTATGAAATATAAGATTTTTTCTGGTAATTTCCTTAAATGTAATCAGTCTTTTGAATTTTTCATATATGAATGTCAATATACTAGAGGCTATATATCCATCCTCCATCAATGTATATTTTCTAAGACAACGAATGATTGATTTGATTCTTTGATATTACTTAATTTGATTTACATCCAACAATTATTGTGTTTTTAAAACCAATTCCAGTTTTTTTTTTAATTTTAAAATAAATGGTTTATAGTTTGCCATAAATGTAATTTATACATTATTGTTTTAATACAATTTTCATTCTAGTTTTTTCATTTGCATTTTACTCTTAAGATATTTGATTATATATTTTTCAAAAGCATGATAAACAAATATAAGTTATTTTATTACCATTTGACATTTGCAAAATCCACAATAATTAATAACTAATATATTATTAGTTTTCCTTATTAATTATCAGACTTTTGAGAGATATATGGCAACAGTTCCTGTTGTGCAGAGTCACAAGTAGTACTGAAATAGTCAATGATATAATCCACTTTTTCACTCTTAAAAATCTGTACAAGGAAAATCCTTATTTTATATTTCAACTCGTATTTTTCTTTATGATTCAATAATAAATGGTGGCACGAAAAGTAATGAAAACTATATCAAGATATTGACAATTGCTTATTTTAAATTACATGCTCTATTTCATTTTGAAATTTTAATTTAAGTATATGTAATTAATTTAAACTCAACTCTTTCTAGCTCTTATTTAAGTATGGTTATAAACTATTGTTTTTCTCTTTGGGAGAATATATAAGCCAGTAATTATTTCTCATTAAAGGTTGTTATTTAAGCCAACTATTGGAAATAGAGATAAAGCTTTAATGGCATTAGACCTTCCTTCTTTCTATTTTAATACAATATTTTGTTTTTTAATATAATTTGTTTTCAATTTCGAAGGACAGTTCTTAAATTTATTGAAGCAAATATCATTCTCACATTCACGATACATTTTCTCTCGGGTATGCATATTAACAAAGATAAAATTTATTCTAACTTTAAAATTTCATAACTAAAGTGACTTTTTGAGCATTCCCTATAGCATTAAAATTGCTTTTATCAGACGTGAAAGGCAGTTCCTTTTTAAATAATGCTAACAAAACAATAAATAACTTTGAAAAATAGTAAGTGCTAAATTTTCGAATCTGAATTATTCTTTAAAGTCTAAGTAAGCATATTTGACTGGAACCAATGGCATGTTATCAAAATATAAAATTGTAATAAAATTATTTTACTTATTAGTCTTACAATGAAGAATTGGATAAATCAAATGAATATTGGGATAAACTTTGAAAAGCATGGGGTTTTCAAAATAATATATTATACTTAAGCAAATAAAGATTTCTTCACACTAACAGCAATAAATATGAAATATCCTTATAATTTAATTTAGCAATTTTACTAAAAATGAGCAAATATTTTAGGACTTTTGATACGAAATAAATGAAAACGAGGGTGCAGGTTACAATGACGTCACATCTAATGTGTCTACATTTAGCATATTTTTAAGTAAAAATAACAAATTATTAAAATAACATAGAGGTTGAATACAACATGAAAATACTTTTGTAATATATATATATATATATATATATATATATATATATATATATATATATATATATATAATTTACAAATTAAGTACACTGAAAGTTTACTTGAGATGAAATGAAGAAAATAGATCCTTTTGACAAAGTAAAATTTTTCAAGGTTTTTGAGACAGATTGTTATAATATGTATTTGAAATATTGTTCTCATTGCACTTCATCTTGAAATTATTAATTATTATCACTTATGTTTTTGTATACATCTGAGTAATCAATTGCGGAACTGTTAATATTTTCTTATATTAGATTCTTTTGTCAGTATTAGAAAAATCTCTTCAAATCCTTCTCAATATAAGTTTTCCCTTAACCTTTCTTCTTGGATCTCAATTTCTTTCTTGAAGGTTTCTGAAAAGCAGGTAAAAAAGCGCCGTTGTGGACAGGCTGGGAAATCGCTCGAAAATTCTCACCTGAAATCATTGTATCATGTGATATTGTCAAAAATCGATGGACTTTTTTTCACCTTCTTCCAATACAACTCAACTTCACTCAGAAAAACTCTAGAACCTGTTATTCCTTGTATCCCTTGAGGGGTCGAAAAATTTTTTCCTCAGAGATATCGAATATATCCTCGTACCAATATAAATGATATCTCTTCTACTAAGCAAAAGAAGGGTAAATTTTTTTATACTCTATTGCGGTCGAGTTGACGGCTTTCTTGAAGCATTTTTTATTTGTTTTATTACGACCTTCTAAGAAACTAAAAATAAACTTATTTTTTTAAATCCTATACTTTTAGATTTCTTTACATAAAACTTTACTCACTGGATTCTAAAATATAGGAAATAAATATATTTACTTAGTAAAATTCAAGCAAGCCATTTATAGTTCCTAAACAATTTTAAATCATTTTTTCACTAAATTAGTAGTTATATAACTTTTTAACCTTATATTCATACCCTCCATATATATGTATATGAATGTATTGAGATACAACATTTATATAAAAAGTGTGTTTCTTAGGTACAATAATAAAGTTAAATCATTTCACAATAATAATGTTTTCTAAAAATGGAAACAGCAATTAAAAATATTTGATTGTTAAAAATGATAAAACCCATTCAAAAACTTTCAAATAAATGTTATTGTTAAGGTTATTATCAAGTTTAGTTAAAAATTTAAAAACTAAACAATAAAATATTTTTCAGAATTTTATTTACATTTTAATTACTAAAAAATTAATATTTTCTGAAAATGATAAAAAAAATGTTCCTAAACTAATTCTACACCACCTCATTGTATAAAATCACATTTTAAACTTTTATATAGATCCTAAGGAATAAATATAGTAATCCTTTCACAACAATATATTTTATTGTGCTTTTAATATTAACACAAATAATCTTAGAAGTTCGTGTAATGCAAATAAAAAAAACATAAATTTTTGCTTTTGAAAATAAAATACAAAATTTTAATATTAAAAATTGATGTAAACTTTAATTCCTTTTAAAAAATTAATTGAAGATGTTGTTTATTCATTATGCGCATTTGTTAATTTATATATTACACGCATGGAATATCCTTTTTCTACAAATTACTATTGCAAACATATCTTTAATGTCCTTTGAAATATTTTCTTAACTTTTAAATTAATGGTATTTCTACCTTAGAAATAGCATTAATTTAAAGTAAATTATAATTAAACATTAATTTATAATTAAACATAGCATGAATTTATATGTCTGAAATATTATAAATTTATAAGTTATCATTGAAAATATTTTTTGAGAAAAAAATTTTTAGGAGAATATTCATTGTCCTTGATATGTTTCAAATTAGTTTAATAATATGTCTTTATTTAATTTGCAGCATAAAAAAAATTTGTTACGAATTATACTACATATAACATACACTATTTTTGTTACATTAACATTTCAATCATATTTCAATATTTTTACTTTCCACTAAAATGAAGCTATTGGAAATAAGTTTTCTTATGTTTAGATCAAATAAATTCATTCTTAAACAGTAAGAGTTAATCATTAAATAATTTTATAAATATTATATGCTCAATATTAAATCATACTTTATTTATATATTTTAAAAATGAAATTGATAAAAATTAGATAAAATTAAATTTATCTCTAAATCGAATGTGCTGTAATTCTAGAATTAATGTATACATATTTCAAGCGATTAAAATTATTTAAACTGTGTGTGAGTGAATATTATAATATTTGCTATTAGATACTTCGTATTTATTGTATGCATTTTTCGGCAATAAAGAACACATAGAATGCAATATATGTGACATCGAAAATACAACTTAATATCGTTTTATAAAAAATTAAGATAATTTTAAAAAGGATTCTAAACATTAAAAATACGAGTTACTTATTTATAAGAAAATAAATATTT
>JAPDSC010162520.1:89504-100196 GCA_026290005.1 Latrodectus geometricus | reverse complement strand
TTTTTTTTTATTTTTGCAGCTGACATATCTCTCGTAAGGAAGAATAATTTATTTTATCTTATTCTCAAAGATAATTTATTCAATTTATTCGATAAGGAATATTTTTTAAATTAATTTGGAATAATAAATATTCGAAACATCGTAGGAAACTAGTCCAATAACGTTTTGTAGGTACTATGTGAGGATGCTTAAAGGTTTGCTAATATCCAGGAAAATTGAGCAGCGATAAAAGACATTTCCTATGATCGTGACTTGAGTATTTTCAAGACAGTATGGTGCCTTTTGTAAATATTCCTTTTGAACTACTTATCAGTCCCATATTATTTTAAAACAAAATTAGAGGAATAATAAATATTTTGATAAGCAGGCAATTGTGACTTACAATGATTATTTTTATTATGTTAAATACCAAAATAAACTTCATTTATAATAGCAATGTATATACATGCTATATAATTACAGTTTTATAATAAATACATAAATAATATATTTGCTTGAAATGTCTTATATTTATGTTCGGAACTTAGTATCAGAAGCAAAATCTCCTTTTCTAAATTTTCTAAAATTTCAATTTAACTACCTTTTTCATAAGAAAATAATGTTGCTTGATCAAATCATAAAATTTATTAAGCTAACTATTGTTGGACAAACAGAGGTCACATTTTAAGTAAAATCTAAAATCATTATATTTGATTAACTCGTTAATTATTAAGGTAACTTACTCATAGCTTATTAATTTCTGGTGCTGAAACTTCTTAAGAAGCAGTAGAAAAGAAATAATCATTTAATCAAGCAGTATAAGGGAATTGGTTGTAAAATAAAAAACTGTAATGAGGTTATAGATTTAAACCATTGTTCTTAAGGAAATGTGGTAACGTAACTTTTTAAGTCCAAAGAAAAATCTCCATATAATGTATCATGTACACATGAATAACTAAAACTTGCTGTAATTATATGATTCTAAAATAGTGAAATATATGGAAGAAAATGTAATAAAAATTTTGTATAATCATTTTTTCAAATACATAAATTTATAAAATACAGATAATTGGAAATACAAATTACTTAAATAGAGTTGCTATTAAAATTTACTTAATACTTTATTCCTGCGTTCTTTGGAATGAAAGAATTCGAGTTCAATCTCAGATATTGCTAAAGAATGAGTTGAGTGTTGCATCTTTGTATTCTATATAGAGATATATTTGAAATTTCTTGAAATTATTTTATTGCGACAGGTGTGAGTATTTTATTATGTGTTAATTTTGATTTCAAAATGGCTAAGGCTAAAGAAGAGCAAGGACCTTCAATCATTCATAAAATTAACATCAAAGTAAGGCCATATCTAGATACAGGACTTTCGTTAGTTTCATAGTAGTTTCTCAAGTTTTAATAAATTCAAAATAATCCAAAGAGCCTTAGAATTTCATTTGCTCACATCCTTTAGCATTTTTCTATACCAGTTGCTCTGAATCTGTTGTTGAAATTGAAATACATGATATTGAAAAATAGTTTAAAATCTCAATTTGAAATTTTAATCTTTAAACATTTCTTCCATATGTATGAAATGCGCAAAACAAATAAAATTTGTTATCATATATAAATGTTTAACTTTTCAATACAAATGGTGTAGCGACAACTGATGTGAAAAATAAAACTGAAAATTTCTCTTGTAAAATTTGCCTTTAAAAACTGTTCTTTGGTAAGGAAATTGTGTTTATGTAAGATGTATATATGCATATCAGCATTTGTCTGACTCTGCACAAGATCCATCTAAAGCTTAATAATGCTACGTTTCATCATAGCTATGCACAAATTCCAGTTTTAATCACAAATTAAAGAAATCCTTTTGCATATACTCACTTAATCATGAAGTATCAAAATCTTATCACCAAACACATATGTGTATTGTAAATTGTTTTTCTATTATCAGAAGTTCGTAGATATAAAATAGTTTGGAAAAATATTCTATTTGATTTTTTTGCAGATTATAAAACTTACAGATACTCACAAATCATTTCCTATTTTAATTAGGATCCAATAAAAGCTTACGAAAATACTTTATAGGTTTCTGAAAAACACTCCAAAATTAAAAAAATGATTAATCATTTTCGAATTATTAATTAAGTTATTACAAATGACCAGAAATTCAATTATGTCTTAATTAGCTTTCTGAACTCTAAACAATTCATACTAAAAATAAAAGATAAAGGTGATGAGTCAAGACGTTTAGCATCAAAAATGTGATCTTGTTTGCACCAAGGACACAAGAGAGATCTAATTATTTTACATAAATTAAATAGGAAAAGTTAGAATTTGTTTCGAAAATATTGATAAACTAAGGAAAGTCTAACCTAATAGAATTTGAATTAAAACAGCTTAACGATATTAAAAATTGGCCAACTTAAAAAGATATATAGATTGAGTACAATGATAAAATTGATTCATTTAACAGTGGAAATTTCTTCCGCCAGACATTTACGGCCGTATTCACCAACCAGAGTTAAACGAGGTTTCAGGGTAAAGGGCGAGTTAAGTCATGAAACGTTATTCACCGCGAAAAAAACAGCGATTAACTCGCCTATATGGATTCCTCGAATAACCCTACGATTTCGGAGTGTTAACGCCGAGTCAACAAACAATGGCGGACTTAAGCGATATGTCTGTTGACATTGATGTGCAAGATTGCTAGTCAATCAGAAGCCGTTTAACATGTCGTGTTCGGTTAACTCCAAAGTTGTTTTACAGGGAATTTCCCCACTTCGTGAATAAGAATTGGCGAGTCCTGCTAGAGTTGAGTTTTATTTGAGATAGGCTACACTCAAGTAACCCGTGTTTATTGAATACGGTCGTTAAAGATGGTCAATTAATTCCCAGTGAACGGTGCGCTCCTTGTACGATACGCATATATACAACGGAACGCATATATACAATTATTAATTAATTGTATATAATATTGTATAAAATTATATTATTTCTATAAAATGATATTATTTTATATTATATAATTATATTAATTGTATATTGTACAGTTATATTAATTGTATAAAAATAGCGTACCGTACACTGGGATACAGCCAAGATGGTCATATACTTAAAACTCTCATGATTGTTATATTGCAATTACTGATAATAACCATTCTTATTTTTCATTAATTAAACTTTATATAGTCATTATATTTGATATCGAAACTATTTTGAATAATAAATTGGATTGGATGGAATGCAAAAATGTAAACAAACAAATCGTCGCAAGTATTACCCAAGATGCCTATCAAACTAGCAGCCAATCAGAATCTTTCTTACATATACTGCCGGGTTAACACTAGAGTAGCTTAATTGGCTCTTTACCTTAGTTTGTGAATAAAAATACGCGAGTCAAGCGAGAGTTTAGTTAACTCCAAGTTACGCAACTCTCGAGTTATCCCATGTTTGGTGAATACGGCCGTTAGTGCAATATAGTTTCCCATGAGGGAAGAAACACCATGAAGTGATAAAATGTTCGAACAACATTTCAGAATAGAAAGTTTATTGGTTGAGTTCTACGAACGAAAGTTACTCATTTTTATTTTATTAATTATAGATTCGATTCCACAATGCAAAAATGAAACATTCATTAGTGATTGAAGTATAAGATGAACAATTAAGATAATTTTATTCGTTACGTGTTTTTAATGGTTGGTTGGTCGATTAAGTTTTATGTCGTAAATTCCGAAAATGGGCAAACTGCACCCTATGTGTTTCTAATAATGGCTTTTCTGCACTTTCATTACATTTTTCAATTGAATCCTGATTGCGAAGAAATTTATTAAAAATAGCAAAGCAGTAAAAATCAACATATGACGCTATAATTTATCTATCTATCTCTCTCTCTCTCTCTCTCTCTCTCTCTCTCTACATATATATATATATATATATATATATATGGTGTAGGAAGGTATTAATAGAAGTCGGGTTTATCTTCTTTATTTATTAGTATAAAAAAAATCTGAAAGTTATAAAATTTATTTAGTCCACGTAAGACATGATGTAGTTTATAGCTATCATTTTAAATTCGAGGCACTAAATATAGAAATAATATACTTTAGTAATTACAAAGCAATATTGTTTCCTTATTTAAATAATTAAGTATCGTAAAATACACTACTGGCTATTAAAATTGCTACACAAAGAAGAAATGCAGATAACAAAAGGATATTTATTGGACACATATATTATACTAGAAATAACAAGTGATTAAATTTTCAAAAAATTTGACTTGATAGATCCTGAGAAATCAGTACCCAGAACAACCACCTCTGGCAGTAATAACAGCAGTTATACGCCTGGGCATTGAGTCAAACAGAGATAGGATTGCATGTACAGGTACAGATGCCCATGCAGCTTCAACACGATGCCACAGTTCATCAACCGTAGTGACTGGCGTTTGGTGACGTGCCAGTCGCTCGGCAACCATTGACCAGACGTTTTCTATTGGCGAAAGATATGGAGAACGTGCTGGCCAGGGCAATAGCCGAACATGTTCCGTATCAAGGAAGGTCCGTACAATACCGGCAACATGCCGTCGGGCATTATCCTGCTGAAACGTAGGATTTCGCAGGGCTCGAATAAAAAGTAGAGCCACGGTTCGTAACACACCAGAAATGTAACGTCCACTGTTCAAAGCACTGTCAATGTGACCAAGAGGTGACCGAGACGTGTATCCAATGGCACCCCATACCATCACGCCAGGTGATGAGCCAGTATGACGATGGCGAATTCACGCTGCCAGTGTGTGTTCACCACGATGCAGCCAAACACGGATGCGACCATCATAATGCTGTACACAGAACCTGGATTCATCTGAAAAGATAACGTCTCGCCATTCGTGTGTCCAGGTTCAACGTTGATCACACCATTGAAGGCGCTCTTGTCTATGACGCAGCGTCAAGGGAAGCCGCAGCCATGGTCTCCGAGCTGAGAGTCCATGCTGCTGCAAACGTCGTCGAACTGTTCGTGCAGACACTTGTTGTCTTCCAAACGACCCCGTTTCTTGACTCACGGCTCGTGGCGTGGTTGCACGATCCATTACGGCCATGCGGATAATATGCCTGTCTTCTCGGCTGCTAGTGATAGGAGGCCGTTGAGATCCCGCATGGCGTTCCGTATTACCGTCCTGAACCCTTCGATTCCATACTCTGCTAACAGTCATTGGATCTCGACCGACGCGAGCAGCAATACTGCGAAAAGATAAACCGCAATCCCGGTACGCTACAATTCGACCTTTATCAAAGTCAGAAACGTGCTGGTACGCATTTCTCCTTCTTACACGAGGCATCACAACATCTTTTGACCAGGCAACAACGTTCAAATGCTATCTGTGTATGAGGAACCGGCTGAACTATTTCCTCATTAAAATACAATATAGGTGTCGCTACTGGCGCCTATTTTGTCTGATTGCGCTGAAAAGCTAATCATTTGCATATCACAGCACCTTCTTCCTTTCGTATAAATATCACGTCTGTAGCATGTCACCTTCTTGGTGTAGCAATTTTAATGGCCAGTGGTGTACGTTAATTGATGATATGCAGTCTTATGATCATTTGCTATATATATTTTTTCTTAGATACTCAAATGTTATTCAGACTGTTGATCTGAGCAGTGGGAGGATAGAAAAAACGTAAAATTTTTCCAGCTTTCACTTAGATTTCATGAACACCAGTCGAATAGTGAAACAATTGATTATATCGAACATATAAAACACTGTGTAGTCTCTCAGAAGTTTCTGATCTTGTGGTTCCTGCACATCTGTTAACATGTACTACAAGATGAGTTTTGAATCAAGGATTGAAATTGCAAGATAGCCAATGTGTCTGAGCCAGCAGCTTGAATATACTTTTAGTAGCATGATTGATAAAAAATGTGGTCCTAATTGTAATAACTTTTGAAATAGTTTCCCACAATTGAGAGACCAATCCAATAATTAACTATAAATTTAGGACATATTAATGGACATGCATCATCTCTTCCGATAACTGAATTTTCATATGCAATATTATTAGTACTACTTTAAAATTTATTTTGTTCATTGATTGGACAATACATATTCTTAATATGCACTTGACACAGTGATACAGACTCATCGCCGTGATAATGAAAAATTATACTATTGAAAACATGGTTTTTGCATAAATGCTTATTACAATTTAAACGGCACTAATTACGTATATAATGACTCTGCATCCAAATGATATAGTCTTGTTTTCGATATCACCACAAAACTATATTTCAGTAGAAAAATTCATGAGACAACACGAAGTTTTCTTTTTCCGAAACTTATTTGATATAAAATTACTTGTGCTTGCATATTTTCCTCTTAAACTGGGAAAGATCCTTTTTATCCAGAAACAGAAAGGTCTGCTGTGTTAATGTAAAAAAAAATCTCCTGTTCATAGCATATTATAACTACCTTTTATCAGGTAGTTAAGATTTATAAATGAGAATTGTAGCATAATTTTAACATTTCATTTAAAATTTTAAATTCGTTAATAATATACATCTTTCAGAGTAAATTCAACTCCAGACTTACGTAAATGATTAAGATCACTTTTGAAATAATGTTTCCTCTGAAAATTATATTCTGAAGATTTACTATGCACTTTAACATTTCTTGAAATTATACAAATTCTGGCATACTTCAAATGTATTTAGTAATTTAATGTCTGTTTTATCCAAAGACAATAGATTATTAAACAATGCCATACAGTAGCAATCTAGAACAGTATTTCTTCTTGGTGACGCATTTTTAAAATTTAATAGCAGTGATTGTGTTAAAGATTGCACTAAATGTAAGTCAATTAAACTTGAAATATTCTCTTTTATTTGTTTATAGCTTTGGTATTTTTAACTTAAAAATATGAAGAATTTAGGAATAAACCATTATCATATATGGATCTTCGACTGAATATTTTTTTACTAATGACATATGCCCGCAAACTTATATTTCCTTCATATACATATGCAGACTTTTACGAAAACAGAATACATACACAGATAAATTCACACACCATTTAAATGCATAAAAAGATATGTTGACGCTTAAGATGAGTATAATAGAATCCATTAAAAATTGCTTATAACATCAGTTATAATTTTGGATAACCTGCAATAATCCATTGTTTTATCTTTATGCTTTCATAAACTATAATCCAATTCCTCTGCACTATAAATTATTTATTATATTTGTATACATCTAGTTTTCATGCCAATAAAAATCAATGGATTAATAATTCTAAAATGTATTAAAATTTTTTCTTCCTATTGCATTTTTATTTTGTTTTAATTGTATTTCTTCTTATTAGGTACTCTCAAAGGTATTTATTCATTGTGTTGAAAATATTTTTAATAACATTAATAATTATAAAAAATGGTTTTTGTATAAATGTAGAATATATTTTCATAACTTATATAATATTTATTTCAAAAGAATTTTGTACTTTTAACAGCACTTGAAACAGTAATAAACTTGTGATATATCACACTTAAAAAATTTGCTCATATCTATATCTATCTATGTATCTACCTATCCATCTGCCGCCATACCTGTCTAGGTGTTAGCGTACCTGACTACAGTTGGGTGGGACCTGGGTTCGAATCCTGGCTCGGGCATGGATGTACTTTCTCTCTTTCTTGTCTTTGTCCTTTCTTTGTGTGTGAATGGTTGCCTACCCTATGAACGGGTACCTATGGCATGTGTGTACTGAGGAAGTCGGACTCCACACCAAATATGGTTCAGTTGGAAAAGTGGAGCATCGCACCCCATATTGCCAGCCTGGCTGGCATACGACAACAAAAACCTATCGATCTATCTATTTATATATTGTAAACTAAAGTATGTCAATAATTTTGTATTTGACTTAAAACTAATCAAAATTATTAATTTTATGATAATATGTTTTCAAAATATTTCGATGAAAATATACATTTGTAAGAAATTTTAAAATTCCCTTATAATATGCAACTACAAGAATGAATATAATATGTAACTAAATAATCCATAAACATTTGTAAAAATTAATTTCAGAATACAAGAAAAATAATTTTGTTTGCATCTTTCTTAGAGATAATCATTATACACTTTTTAATCAATGATTTCGTAAAACAACATAATAATTAGGGAATGCATTATAAACATGCACATTCTTATGAAAATTTTAAAGAATTGCAAAAGGACATATAATTTGTATCTTCATTTACTAGATCCAGAGGATGATTTTTACCTTTGTTATGAAATGAAAGAATATACTTTACTGAATTTTCAACCACTACTGCTTAAAGTTTAAAAAATTTCTCAGTTTCAGAAAATAATTTCAGATCTTTTCAACACATCAGAAGACATTAGAAATCAGGAACATACTGAATTCAAATACCATAACCAAATGTTTGCCATACAATCGGATATCAATTTTTCAATCATATAGTGATGGTCAAATCATATTCTCAGTGTATATTCATATAAATTTGCTTTAAAACTTTGTAAACGTGATAAACTTATAAAAACCTCTCTTTTCTGTATAAATTTAAGGTATAAAGTAAAGCCTGTGCTTCAATCAGCTTTTATCATTTATCTTTTATCAAGTTTAAACAAAATGAGTATCAAGGTTACCAAAGCGGAGTGATAAATAATATAAAATAATGCATTTAAAAGATTATAATACACAAAAGTAAGAAAACTGATGAAACAGTTCTAGATTAAAGAATTTTAAAAAATCATGTGATAGTTTTACAATTACTTTTATTATCAGTAGTGGTACAGATTTGAAGTATGAGGCATTAATATTGAATAGATTCACATTCCTGCCAAGCATTTCTATAAAATATTGTTATCAATTTTATTTGATATTGTTTACAGACTTTAATATTATTTATAGTTTGGTTTTAACTTTGAATTTGCAATCATCTTTTCTTGAAGACTTTAATCAATGGGTTATAATTAAGCTAAATAATTCAAGTAAAATAAAAAAATACAGATTTGTAGAATTTTATGATACAGAACACAAATTTCTATTGCTACAAAAATCAATCCAACTAATAATGATATCAAGAAAAGTTAATCAAATTTGATTAATTTATTGTAATACAAGACATTTAGGTATCGTACACTCCACGACCATTTCGTTTTCTACTTATGATTATAGATTATTATTTTATATTGAACACAAATATTTCTGATTTTTCAAGGTGACACTGATTTTGATAACTAAGTTAGAATTAAATAAAAAAATTATTTTTCGTTAATTTTCAGTTGATGGTAAAAATTCAGTTGATTAAAAATACTGTCTTGTTACTGATTGCTTCATATATTCCGTCATGGTTATTGATTACTTTTCTTATTTAGAGCAATGTTCTTTCCATTCATAATTAATACTTTAGTAATCAAATATAGATAAAATTAATATTGTCTTTATTCAAATAAAATATAAAAATTACGTTGAATTTATTACAGGAAATTAAAAATATATGTTCTCAAATTTAAAGATTTATCGCAAAATCATTAAAATGATAGAAGGTTTCTGAGAGAAATCAATTTCTAATGAGAAATTTATATATATATATATTTAGATATATTTCTAAATTTCTCTGAATTAATTTATTTTCTAAAATTTCATTGTGAAAAATGTTATTTAAATCATATTTCTAAAAAACTCAAGGCTTGGTACATCGTAATTTGAATATTTATTAAATTTGATATTAATACTCTTTCTCATATAAAATTTTTAATTCTTCAGTAAATAGATATTTTAATATATACTGTATAATAAAATAAATATTTTTTCATATATCAAAACTCTAAAGGATTTTATACAGTTAATGAACTCATTTCCAATGAATTTCAATTAAATAGTTCACTAAATATAATGAGTTTCGAAATTAATAAAATATATACAGTATTTTTATAAATATTAAAACCAAAGCAAATTAAGGAATCATTCGAAGCATCATTTGAAAAGGAAATATATAATAAAAGATGAAATACTTCTACCATTTAAATAAACAAATCCTAATTTTAGCATTAATTTAAAAGTTAATTAAATTTATTGCATTTGAATTATATAATACATACGTTATATAAATTTTACTTACGGAAAATAAAATAAACATTATTCAGTTGTTAAAAGACGTTGTTCTCATCAAAGGCAAACAATTCTTAAAACAGAAATTTAAATTGAATGTTCTTGATCCCCATTAAGCATCTAATCCATTTTAGAACTTTTAAAACCTTCTTTAATAGTAATCTTTTAAATGGGAACCAGCTACCATAAGTTACAAATCCATCATTAGGGATCACATATCTAATTGGCAAGGAATGTTTGGAAGGAAATTTAGTATTCTATTAAAATAAGAAAAAAGCAATGGAAAGCTTCTTGATCATTGGAAGAACAATAATTAAATAACGGTTCTTTTGAGAATAGTTCTAATTGAAAGTGTTTCAAATAACAGTTCTAGAAAAAACATTTTAATAGAACACATATAATTAACTTATAAAATGAAGTAGATTTCCATGCAAATCTTTTGTCAAAATTTAAATACTAGTAGAAAAATTCAAATAAAATAATCAAACACAGAAGTTAAATAATATAGTATAAAACTCTATGAAATATTTAATTTATATATATATATATATATATATATATATATATATATATATATATATAT
>JAPDSC010162520.1:70413-89494 GCA_026290005.1 Latrodectus geometricus | reverse complement strand
TATATATATATATATATATATATATATATATATATATATATATATATCCACATCATTACAATACTTTATCTCTTTTGTGTTCAAAGCATTCAAAATCTTTTTCATTTCCATTGGCCAATGAAATTACTCAATTTTAACAGATTCATTAAATCCATTAAAATAAAAATATTTTCTACAATATTTTGTTATTCTCACAACTTCAAAACCTTGACTAATACTACTTTGTTTCACTTTTAGTAGCATTCCTAATCAAAATTTAAGGACTTTTGTTTCTGATTTTTCACATTTTAACTGATTTCATGATGTATGAGATTCATAAGGAATCAATGCCTGTCGAATGTTCAGATCATGGTTGATTTAAAGCATTATAGTTTCTGTTAAGTCTAATTTTGTTTTCTGTTTCAAGTTTCAACTTACATTTCAAAGCTTGTAACAACATGAAGGCTTAAAAAATTATCACAAATTTATAGTAAAAATATACCTGCCTTTTAATTTGTTTATTTTTTTAAATTTTCAAAAATTTTTTACTGGCCAAATTTAAGGATTTATAAATATATAATCTAATTATTATATTAAGAAGATAATTTACATAATATAGTTTTAATACGTTTAAATTAATTTATCGATAAGTTTGTGTTAATTGAAATTCATTTTTAAAATAACATTTAATTTATGAATTAAATAAATATATTTAAAGTTATTTAATTTACATATATTTAAATACATATTTATAATTACGATTGATGTATGAAATTTAAATAAAATATTTTGACAGAAAATTGAACGTTAGAATTAAAGTGAAATATATAGAAAGATAATTAAATGAACTTTTATACATTACATTTATAAATAAATATTTATAAACTTTAGCATAAAAACGGTATTGAATAATAAATTTTAAAAATACATAATAAAACCACATATTCCCAATTCTTTTTTTTTTTTTACAGCTTATTATAAAGTATTATTAAATGCATTTTGACATATATGTTTAAAATCCTTTTATGAAGTGAAAGTGTTCCTGCTA
Source organism: Latrodectus geometricus (assembly GCA_026290005.1). Lineage (NCBI taxonomy): Eukaryota > Metazoa > Arthropoda > Arachnida > Araneae > Theridiidae > Latrodectus > Latrodectus geometricus. The sequence goes on along the minus strand of JAPDSC010162520.1, from coordinate 88,467 downwards.
ATAACAGACTTCTGATGGCACCAATCTTTCTCTAGAACAAGAGTAATTCTATTAAAAATCACACAGATGCTCAACTTGAGAAGATAAGTGATCGTTACCGAATTATTCACGTAAGTGAAGCTTTTAATTACATTTTAATAGCATCATCTATTATAGAAAATAGAGTAGCAGATACTCAATCTCCTCATTTCAAAAAGATTTAGGAAAGCCTTAAAATCCTTCATTCATGAAACTTATCAACCAATAAAATTAAAACATTAGATGACAGAATTTATTTGAAATAACTTTATTGCAGATTTTTCATGATCTATGAGACTTATTCATTTAATCAAATTTCTCAATTATGTTGTTGTTTTTTTTATTTAAATTAGTGCATAAACGTTTAAAAATACTAAAGTATATATACTTTAGTACTTTATTTATCAGTACTTTAAGAATTACTTTATTTTATACATATAAGTACATAAGAACTTAATATTATGTAATATAAATTAGAAATGTTAGAAAATAAACAAATACTTATGTTTACATATATTTTCTTATGAATATTTATTAAAAGGAAATTTTCTGTACTTATGCATAAAGTAAATTTTAAGATAATATAACAGTTTTTTTTTGTATTTTTAAAATGCTGAATTTGAAATATGTTATAACATATTTAGAATTATCACACTTTTAGGACCAAATTTATTCATATATTTTTTCTTTTAAATTAACATTATATATTATGCCATATAATTATCAATACAATTTCTTTTAAAACTCCAAAGTGTTTTTCATTAAAAACTACAAACATTAAGAATGTCATTCTTAAAATTCAGTAAAACATTTGTCATATGATAGATTAAATTAAACTGCATCTTTTAAAAGGATTTAAGTTTTAATATTTAAATCTGGAGTTAAATTTTAATTCGATTGAACCAAATATCTGCTTTGTTGATAGATGAAAGCAGGAGCTTATAAAACTAACGGATGTCATAATCTTCTCCAAGTAAGGTTAGACACCTGCTAGTAGCAAGTCAAGATTATATATATTCCTATTTATCCTTCTTTTTTAAATTTCGAAGAACTATTTAATTCTTAGGTAACGATGGCCTAAAAGCTGAATACCCTATTGTTCAATATATAGCCAGTTCTGTCTTTTGTAGGCCAAATTTTTTAATGTACAAGAAATGGCCAAGAACATTGGGTTAATTATTATACTTACTGAGTGCACTTTTTCATCAAAAGCAAAATATGCTTATTTCAGTATATTAATTTGTTATATCACTCTGCATTAACCTATAAAAATAATTTTAAAAATTAATTTCAAAACTATCTAAAAGAAATGATCAATTTCAAATTTTAAAGTACAAATATCTGTTAATACAAAACTTGGAAATATATCCGTTCCTAGAAAGTATAAAGATACATAAAGTATAGAGGATTCCATTTTTAAATATTTAGAATAATCATTAATTTAATTACGTTTTCCCTATTTTTAAAAAGCAAAAATTACTTGAAATACAAAAAAGTTTGATGATTTATTCATTTATTAAAACATACTGTATAAATGACACTCAGTAACAGTTTAGCATGTCTAAAAGTATATAATTTTATTTAACTGCAATTTGTTAATGAATTATTTTCCTTATGCTTAAAAGATAATCCAAAATCAATGTGTTGCGTTTCTGCATTAATATACTTGTTTACATTTTAAAATACTTTATAAAAACTATTTAATATTCTTTATATGAACTTTACCAAAAAACGTGATTGTCAATATTTTTTTAGTGAGAACCAATTTTTTCAGTAATAATTTGCAATAAACCTTTTTTAAATGTAATTACTAAAGAGCTGTTAGAATAGTTTATGTTTTTGTTTCTAATTTTAAATCTCTTTACGTTATCCTTCTTAAAAAATTTAAAGACACAAAATTAAGAAAGTATTACATATTAATTATTTTTGATTAAACATGTAGCATGGAATAATTCCAATATTAGTTTAATTTATTTTCTAAGCTATTAATTGAAAAATAAAAGGCTAGCTTGTTTATTTTTACTTAATATTTTTTACTGCTTATGAACTTAAATGTGCGAATTGAGGTATGGTCTAATCCAGCACTTAACAGCTATTTTGCTTTCTTTGCGCAGAAAATACAAATCTTTTTTTTTTTTTTAATATTAGTATCGAATACGCAGAGTTGCACATTTATTACTGATCCAAATTTGGATTTAATGTGTGGCTTTCTTTCTCGTCTTGGTGTCCAAAATTAATTATTTTATGCGAAATATATATAAGTAAATAAGGCAGCATTAAATTAAAAGTAAAATGTAATAAAGCTGTAAAAGGAATAAAGTTTTTTATTTTACTTTTTTCAGCTTATTATATTTTCTGAATTTTGACTTCAATAATTTAATCACATATCCATTATGTTATCCTGCATATGTATTAAAAACTGTTATTTTTGAAATTATTTCTTTAAGAAAAATTAAAATTATTTGTTTCAATTTTAAATATGCTTTTAATAATAGTATATACTTTGAAAATATAACTTCTAAATTTGATGAGTAATGCATTTGAAAATTAATTTTTGATCTTTTTCAGCAAACATGTTTTTCCTTTTATAAAAGTAAAAAAAACTAAAAATTTTTTAATTTTTGCAAAAAAAGCGTTTTATATTACCTTTATCTCATCAAATATTTTTTACACTGAGTAAAAGATAAGATTTTTATATAAGATAACAAAGTGTTTTATTAAAAAATACTTTTGACATAATATGTTTGGTTGTTATAATAAAAAATAAAAATTGAATGTAACATAACTTTTTTAGTTACTTATGAGAATTTACTAAGAAAATTTTAAATTAATACTAGTTATTGAGTTTTTAAACCGCGATATTTTTGAGGATTTCTGTTAAATGTGAAACAAATGTGGATTTATCCAATTACACAGTATTAGTAAACTTTTATCTTTAATTTGAAGTAAATTTACTGCTTAGAAATCAAAAACTGGTTATCATTGCTTTAATACTCTAACGGTAAATAAATTTTTTTTATTTATTTGCGTAATTGCCAATTTTCTTGAAATACAAGTATCTGTAATAGCATCTCCAAAAAAACTGAATTCATTTTATTTAATCATTTTATACTTGAAAACTAGCATATTTAAATATTATCAATATTCTAAGAAAATTGCTTATAGCTTAAATTGTCTACTGAAAAGCTTCCGGTTTCAATAAGTTTCAACAAGCATGTGCGTCGGAGATTGCTGAAAGGCTTCATTCATCTCAATAAACCATTTCGGACCAAATTCGGAAACTATAGTTTGTAATGAAGAATTTCAGATGGGTACAACCTAAGTTAAGTTAAAAGAAATTGAATGGTTGAATCCTTATATACACATCTCTGCTTGCACGCAACAAAAATCGAACTAATCTTGGACCGGATCATAACTGGGAATAAAAATGTATTACTTATATAAAATATGTGTTAAACATTATAAGGAAAATGAGATATTGTGATCCGCGAGAAAACCTGCCCCTCCACTTCTAAACTGAAATTGGTCTGAACAAGAGAATCTTGTGTGTATGGTGGGAAGTTCGAGGAATAATACATTTTGAACTGTTGAAACCAAACAATTGGCTTAATTTGGAAAATTACTGTCAGCTATAAACAGCACTACAAAAAATCAGGCCATTGATTTTCAATACGTAATATATTGTTTTATGACAATGCCAAGCCACATGCTGCTTTGGGGATTCGTCGAAGAGTGGTAGAGCTAAACTGGGAAGTTCTGCTGCTTCCACCATACTCCTCACACTAGCAATTCTCACAATTATCACTTGTTTCTGTTTTTACAAAATTCTTTGAAAGGCAAAAACGTCAAGAGGAAGATATCAGAGAAGCAGTGGTTCAATTTTTGGCCTCTAGAGATAAGACACTATTTTCAAAATAGGATATACAAATTGCCGTCACGCTGGCAAGAAGTTATAAAAAATTATGTCAATTATATTATTCAGAAAAGTTTGTTCAATTAAGTAAAACTAACAAAAGAATAATTTTTTCCTAAATTTATTCTTTTATTTTATTTTATAAATAGACATAACTTCTCTACACACCTAATTTTATAGTAAAATTTTATCCGCTTTAGAAAATTATTAGTTGTAATTAGAAAATTTAAAATTTCCCATTCAAAAATAAATATTTTCTAATATTACCTTCTAAATATAGTAAAAAACACAAATCAATGGAAACAGAAAATCTTATTTGCAATGTTTCACTTGTAGTATAATATATAATAAACTAATCCTCAAATAATATGCAAAAGAGTAATTTAAGTATTTTTTTGTAAACGTTAAAAGTAAATTCTTAATACTTATCAATGAAAACTTATTAAAATAATAAGATAATTTTTCGAGTATATTTATTCATTTTCTTACCCTCTGTCTCTTTATAAGAAATATTATTCAATACTTTTATGTTATCAAAAGCAATTATCTTGAGTGTTTTTTGTAGTGTTTTCTTAAACAATTTTTAAAATATTTGTAGAACCAGAAAAAAAAAATCTCTTATCACTAGAATTATTTATTCTTTACCCCAAATTTGTATCGAAGAAAAATATAAAATATTTTAATATACATTACTCACAAATATCGATTATTTATTAAAACATAAATAATGAAAAATATGCCTAGAATAAACTTTAAATTTTATTTAACATTAAACTAACATTCTTTGGTTTTAAGCTATTTCATTCTTTTAAATATTTAAATGTATTTGCAATTACGTTCATTTAAAAGTTAAATACAAATGAATAAAATAGTCTTCTTACACGATGCACCTATTAAGCTAACCGATTCTATTAAAAGAACAGATAATAAAAAATACATTAATTACTTATTTTAGAAAAAAATGGTATCTTAACTTTCGAAAACTAGTTTTAACTATTGATTTTACATTTTTAAACCAAAAAGTTAAAAACTTTTTCATTTACTGAGAAAAAGTCGTAGAGATTTGCTTAAAAAATCGTTACAGCATTAAATGTTTATTACAAATTAGTGAATCTTTTATTTAAATGTTATGAAAAGAGACTTGAAAATATTAGAATATTTATAAACTACTTAATAAAGTATAATTTATATTTTAAAAATAGGCTATTAAAATGTTCAAAAAAGTATTTCGATAACTAAGTATTTATAGAAAAACAGTACGTATATTAGCAAATATTAATTATATATTTTTAATATATTATTAATAAATATATATTTTTAATTATATTAATTAATATAAATTTTAGCAGTTATTGTTTAACTTTTCCACTTTTTCAAAATTGTATTATTACGTATCTCTAATCTGTAAGCAATTTATATGTAAACGACAGATCAAATACAGAAAATTAATCAATCACTTCACAAGAAGTCCTGAAAGAATAGAACAATCAATTTAATTACAAAGACAAGTTTCGTGAAATCCTATTCGTTTCCTAATTATTCAACTAAAAAACTACACTTTATATATCCACTACTCTGGCCTGTGATAGAAAAATAATAAAATTATCTGAGAGTTAAGAAATTCCTTTATAATTTATTTAATAAATATTTTGTCAAGGAACAAAGATACCTATTACAATGTTTAAAATTAAATTGGAAATTCAAAGCAAATATTTGTATTAAATGAAAGATACTTCTTTTTCAACTCTAATAAATAGTCTTAGTGTATAACGATACTTTTTAACGAGTGTTTTTAGATTTAAAATTATTTTTAAATGATGTTGCTTAAGATTTAACTAAAACAATATTGGCTTAAAATATTTATTTTCTAAAGAATTTTTTTTTTCCAAAATGAAACCAAAATTACGAAAGTGTCAAATGAGTCTCTTTAATAAAATATTTTAAACATCTCAATACCGGTAAGTTTAAATCTATGTATAAAATTTATTTTTATATATTTTTCATCCAAAGATTATATTTATTGTGATAACTGGCATTTTGCACTTGTAAACTTATACTTGATAAAATTGGAACAATTTAACTACATTTTTTAGTGCTATATGTTCATTTAAAATAATTTTTTTCAATAACTAGGTAAACCAGCTAATACTATTTAATTATATTTAATATTAAAATATGATAAAATTAAAAGTGACTAAGCAAAAACTATATGTGATGATTTATAACTTTAAGCATTTCTATGGGACTTAAATAAGTATATTTCTTTAATTATTAGATCTTAATTTTATAACTGAAACTAAATATAAATATTTATTTATAATTCATTTTATTTGTAGTAATTAAATGTTAAATTGTATTAACTAAATCAAAATTTAACATTATTTCAAAATTAGCAATCAAAATTGTAAAAAAGAGTTACACTAATTTCAGGATCATTGAGTTAGTTGTTATATAGGATAATAAATATGTTCAAAAGTACACAGTTCCTAAATTTACAATCAGTACTGGAAAAGATTGAGTGTAGTGGAAATGAAAAAACATATGCGTCAATTGAAATGAATCTTTTGCTGTAAACTGCTCAGTTAAGAACTATTTAAAAATATAATTTTAATTAATTTATTGCAAATAATCTAATTACCATAGAGAAATTAAATACCTGAATTTCTTTTAAGGGAAACGGTTTTATTCATGAATATGTTATATCATTTTACCAAATAAAATTGCATTTGACTGTGACAATGTCTATCAAATAATTCTTTTAAAGTAAAATGTATTATGGTTGATACACACGCACACATTTTCATTGAAATAACTAAATACAGTTTTCCATTGCAATATCATTTAGAAAATATATTTACTACGTGCATCTCAGAAATTAAGTTTAATGTAAGAAATTACCTTCAAGACATGAATTATGCGAGATATTTTCTTTTCTTTAAAATCTGCGACTTAATTTTTTATGAAATTATCATAGATAGAGTAGGAAATACGTTATTCATATGGATTTAAACTGTAAGACTTTTCAGTTAGAAAAAAGAAAGTTTCAAGTGCAATCTATTGTTTCTCTTATTATAGGTATTGAATTTCCACATTATTTTTTTATAACAGCTTCAAAATAAGATTAATTTTGTGTCAGTTAACTCAATTTCCTTAATTTTAATTCTCAAGTCAATTTTTGACACATCCTTAGAAATTAAAATTGAGTTTGGTCAATCGTTCATTAAGTGCATTTGTAAAAAATTCATTTATCAAATACTTTTCCGTTATTAATTATATTACATTCTTTTCATTGTTCATATATACTTATAAAATTTCCTGAAGCTTTTGAAGAGTAAATTATGAAAATAAAATGCTATGCACATCCATAAATATAGTGATTGTTATATATATATATATATATATATATATAGCTATCTTTTACACTTTAACTTGTATTAATTGATAATAATATTTATAATACAAATATTTTGACAAAGTGTATAGGTAAAAGAAAATTTTATTTTCGTTTTAGAAATTTCATTTTAATACCTCATTTAGACCACTACAAATATTTTCATTAAGCATTAGAAACATAAAAAATATATTTTAAAAATATTATAAAAGTATAAATATGTCAAACTTCTAAGAAATTTGACATTTTTACTTTACTTTAGAACCAATTTCTTATTTTTAAGCTCATATTATTAGCACATATATTTAATATATAGTATAATTTCTCAATAACTATATTGGAAACATTTAAATATTTCTTGGTATCACAGATGCAGTGCTATTCATCATATTTACTAGTACTCAAATTTTTTTGTTATATCAAAAAATAAATCTATTTTCAAATCTCCTCAAGATAAGAATCTTACTAGATATTTTGCTCTATTTTTAAAGAAAATATAATTTATTTTTACACTATTTCTATCATTTTTTTATTTCAATCCATAATACATACGCTTTACTTTATCTGGAATATTTTGAGAAAATCAACTTTAAATATTAATGAAAAAAATATATTTACTTAAAAGATTAACAAGATTTTTTCAAAACTGCTTTTCATAAGAAAATTTCTATAAATAATGAACCTTCCTAAGGAATTCTTATCATATTTTTGTATTTAAATATACGATAAACTAAGACTTCCCACTTTGAATAAGTATAGCTGGGTAATGATTGCTTCAGAATTTATTAAGTGGCATCTATGGTATTTTTCATTTAATTTCTTAAGAGCTTAGAAAGAAAGAATGCAAGTTTTAATTATATTTTGACTTAGAAATTAATTACTACTAAACTATCTCATTAAATGAACAAAATATCCCTATGATTAATCATAAATAAAATACAAAAAATGGTAATTAATTTTTTTTAGAATTTTTTACTTTAATAACGTTTGCCTAATTTATTATTTATCTGCTTAAGTAAATATTCTCTTTTCTCATTATAAAAAATGTTATAAAATTGAATTTGAATATTTACTAGATTAGTCACAAAGTTTTATTTATCTTGTATTATGAAGCCAATAAAATGATATTTGTTCCAAATGAGTATTTAAATCATTTGTTTCATCTTTACTGCAGAAATAATATTTGAATCAAATAATATTGTTGACTTATAATATTAACTTGAAAAGTTTGACAAAACATAGCCCAACAAGTAATTTTATTTTCACGGAGTATCGATAAGGATACTTCTTAGAAACAAAATTCACTTAGTTTTTATCTGAATAATAAAGTAATACTTTATTTCTTAAAATATTTTTTTTAAATATAAAAGTATTTTAAACAATAAATAAAGTATATTTTGGAAGCATACATACTACTTTACTCGATCAGTAGATAAAACCAGGCATGCAGCAAAATAATGAAAAAGCGGCATTACTTTGCTCTAGCTATAATACTAGAAATAAATTAGAACTTGGTAACTCCTACACTGAAGAATATACGTGAGCTTTAAAGTCCGAAAATATAGGTAATCTAGAATGTAATATATTTAAAACTTATAGAAAATTATATCCACTAAAAAAGATAACACATTGGCTTTAAAGACAGAAATCATGAAGGAACTTTTTGTTATTATTCTCTATACTACTATATTGTCTTTCTATATACATTCTTTACAAATGAAGTACTGCATCTAAACTTTCCTGCCTTTGGAACTGAAATATAATTTATTTCAAAATATGCAAACTTTTCTTTTTGAAATGTCTTTATCTCGTGTTAAAGATCCATTTTTATGCCAAATTTACTCTTCTTACAGTTGTTATTCTTCTTTTGTTTGATTTGTTAGGTTAATTTATTTAACTTTACTTCGTTACTTCGTTGACAAATACAAAATTCGCTTTAGACTTATGTTTTGGAGAAATCTTTGGAAGGAGTCGGATAAATCTATTCTCGAATATTGTTTCAAAGCCTCGAGAATAAATTCATAAGTTCAAACTCTTCTTATAAGCCAAAAGCATTATATTTGTTAGAGTAAATTTCTTCAAAATTAAGTTTACTAAGTCAGGTCATGAAGTAATTCTTTTTCTGCAAATCTCCTTTTAGAAAAGGTTACTAGCAGATGTGCTTTAAGTATATTTATATTTTAAATCAAATATTTATTTCTACTTTACACATTTATAAGAAATAGTAATCTGAATCCTTTTATTATCTGGTTGTGTCCTTCAGCCAATTTCCTGGGTTGTTAAAAAATTTGTAAATTCTCTCTGGCAGAAGTCATACAGGTCTCCAATTGCATGCCATTTTTCCATACGTCTTCCCATCATCAGTTTTACCGTTATGAAGTGCGGATGGTCGATTAACTCAACTTCATATCAGACACACACGTTTCACACATAAACATTTGCTCTTAAGGGAATTAAATTCATGGTCAAAAGGTCATAAGCTGTGAATCCGGGGATCTGAGCACTTGAGGTAAATGTCTGTCTTGGCTCTTGATGGAGTTTTTTTTTCATCTGGCACCTACCTTTCGACCTGTCCGGTTTGGGAGACCCTATAAGTTGCAAGCTACCGCCGGCAAAGCCCTCAAGGTCATGGGTGCACACAAGCCTCACCGCCCCGACAAGGCAAGAACATCGACCGGAGATCTATACTGATGGCAGTAGGCTGGGTGACTACATCGATAGTGGAATCTATATTGAGTAATCGGGAGATAACTTGTCTTTTTCCCTTGGCAACCCTGACTTCTCATCAGTCTTCAAATATGAGTTAATTGCAATTGAACATGGCCTTGAAGCTATTCTCAATGAAAATGACTTCAGAGACCTCTGTATCCTTTCGGACCGTCGCATATCTCTAACACCTCTACAGATGGTTTACGGTTGGAGATAAAACAAGTATTTCCATTCTTCAGAAGATCAGGTTTATCCCTGAGTCCCACGATGTTCATTTTCAGTGGATCTCCTCACATGTCAACATATTTGACAATGAGTGCGCAGATAGCTTGAACAAAGAGGGCTTCAGCAACTTTAATTCATCTCCCTCAGCTCTCACCTATTTTGAACATCAATCTATTGTCAACGGTGAAACTTCAAAAGAGTGGAAGATCCCTCCATGCAACCACTGGTATGCGGGGAAAGAACCAAGCTCTTTCTTCAATCTTAAGTGTAATAGAGCCTAACAAACTGCTGTTTCAAGGTTAGCAAGCGGCCACATTAAAAACCTGACTTTTGTTGAGAATCCTTAGATTTATTCCATTTGCTCTAGATGTCATGCTCAGCAAGCTTCTGCCGAGAACATACTTGACTGCCTGAAGCTCTCAAGAGATGAGTTTTACTCTTCCCCCCTTCTTGTCTTTGACTACCTATGGGTTATCGGTATTTTGGATCTTGTTTGACTTCGTCAGACAGCTGGAAGATTAGAAACAACATGGTGTGAAACGTATGGTGAACCATATACTGTTTCACATATTTTAAATTCATGTTCAGATTTTAACCTTTACCATTTTAAATTTTTTGAAACTGACATTTTAACCATGTATCATTTAGTGGGGAAGTCACCCCACCGAAACCTTTTTGCCTTTCTAAAGACAATAGGTTTCCTTGAATTTATTGAAATTTTAGAATTGTATTTTCATTTTTTTATTTTGTATATTGATACTAGATTTTAAACTGATTGTTTTACACACTTTTTTGTATTTTAATTTGGTTTTAATGTTGCTTGGGTTTTCTACAAACAAAGTTTTGGCGCAGCTTGTCCTTTTTGGACCTTGCGCCAGAAAACCCAAACAACCGACCATCAGCCAAATTCCTTGGTTCTTCCTATGATATCGTTTATTAAAAAATAACGTGCTAAAAGCAGGGTAGTAAAAATTGCTTTAGTAATTTAAAATAACTGCTGAAATTAGTGGCATTAGTACCTAACTTCTAGGAAATATATTCTCTAGCAATTAGAAATAACAAAATATAAATTCAATAAAAATTAAAATTTTTTCGGTTTAATTTTTCAAAAATTTTTTGTTTCTAGAAGTTTTGTGAAAAAATTAATTTACCAATCTTTAATTAAATTTAAATAACATAAAGTGTTCTGCATTTAATTTTATGTGCCTCAAAGTACATAAAAACAAAAACTTAACCTAAGCTATTGGCTTCTTATTATATGAACCTGTTGACGCATGTGCGCCAACTGAGCTTGAGCCCAACTTTAAACGCCAGAGTGAAAAAGGCAGAGAGCACTTGATTGTGAACCGGGAAGGACATGGGTAAATATCTCTCGTAACGACACCCACAATATTTCAGTACAATCCCCGTGTTAATAATTATTTTCTATTTTGTGTTATTTGTGAAATAAATGTTATTGCTGTTGTCTAAAACAGCTGGTCCCTCTTATTTTCTTTGAAATTAAACTGAACTATCGACATCTGGCTCCTACGAGAATGGAGTCCGAAACTGCAACCTTATGGATAGAATTAAATTGAAAACAGCCACTAAAGGTAAAATAACACGAATAGAAAACTTTTTACAAAGTTCTGAGCAACGAGACTTAAGACTTGCTGAATCAAAAAGGAAATTAAAAACTATTAAATCTCTGCAACTTAAAATAGATGAATTGAGAAACCAAAGTTTTTAACTAACTGATATTCAAACTGGGGATATGAACGTTCTGGAAAATAACTTAATTCAATGTGAAGATCGCCTTAAAAATGTGGAGGTAAGAATTCAAACTTTAGTAGATTCTTACAAATTATCGAACGTAGCTCTTTCTAAAATTCATAATAATTCAAGAGAAAGTTTGAATGAAAGAATAAAAATTCCTACAGATAAGTTTTACCAGAATTGTCTGGTAAAATCTAAATCTCTTCTTACTAGTGAAAAAAAAAAAACAAAACAAAATATGCTTTGTTTGTAAGGAAGATATCTTATTTTCTGTTGTACGTTATTCTTAAACCTTAACGTGGAGGAAAGAATGAAATTAATTCATAAACATAAGCTTTGCAAAATCTGCCTAAAAAAATCCTACTAAATACCAATGCTTTTCAAAATATAAATGTGCCTGTGGTTTGAAAGATTCTAAACTATTATGTGATAAATTAGGCGTGTCAATAAGACTACTCTGAAGAATTCGTTGCCTTACCCTTCAGAGAGTAATAAATCAGATGGTTACGTGACACCACCTCGCCTTACTAATGCTTCAGTTTTGAGTATTTCAGAAGAAAAAATGTTCTGTTTTCAACAGCTGAAGTGTACGTAAAACACACCGATTTTAAGGGAATGAAAATAAGAGTTATTTGAAATTCTGCCTTGAATATATGTGTATTGAAAATAGATATTTCTGGTTGCTTAGAAATAAAGAAAGAAAAAATAAAAATACCAGTTACCGGTTTAAACGGATCGCGACAAAATATTACTTGGCAATTGAATACTTTTATTTCGGATAAAGATAGTAGTTTTTATGAACCGATAGAATTTTTAACTGTTGAGAATATTACTGGACTTACTCCTCCTACTTCATTAGATGTTTCACATATAGAAATTCCTCAATTTTTAAATTTATCTGAGAAATCATTTTATGAAGCAAATGAAGATCATGCCTTAATTATTGCTGACATACTTCTTAAGGTTTTAAAACAAAATTTTTACAAAATAAATGAAGAGCTGTCATTTAGAGAAGCAGAATTAGGATGGATAGCTTGTGATAAGCTGAAAGAATTGCAAACTTCTCAACAAGGATATTGTTTTTTATCCAAAGAAGATTCTCTTGAAAGGAATTTAAGACTTTTTTTGATTTAGAGGGACTTGGTATAAAAAATGCCCCACATTTACATGAAAAACATAAAGCTATGGAAATTTTTAATGAAACTATTCAATTTAAAAAAAAACGGTTATTATGCTGTAAAACTTCCATTTAGGAAATCATATCATTAACTTGCAGATAATTATGCCTTAGGAAAACAACGTTTTAACAACATATAGAAACGATTCGGCCATGAACATGAATTACATGAAATATATTGCGAAATTATTAGTGATTATTTGGATCAGGGAATAATAGAACTAATTAAACCTGAAGTGAGCAAAAAGGATGGGGACAGACCTGTTTACTATTTACCGCATATGGCTACGCAGAAAAAAAGGGAGTTTGACAAGTTCCTTGAGAATTCTGTTCGAAGCAGGAAGCCATTAAAGCAATGAACAGCCTCTAAATGACTGTTTGTGGCCAGGACCCAATCTGAATCCAAATCTTTTAGATGTACTCTTAGAGTTTAGAATTAATAAAAATAGCCTTCTGCTAGTATGCGAAACAAGCTTTCCTTCAAATTAGCCTCGCTGATGTGCACAAAGATGCTGTACGATTTCGGTGGAGCAATGATAGACCGGATATTGTGAAAAATCCCAATATGATAATGTGTCTCTTCAGTGGTGTCAATTTTGGAGTAAGTTAGAGTCCGTTTACCCTAGCTGCTACTATCAGACATCATATAGAAAAATATAAGGATAATTATCTTGACATCGTTCAACTATTGGATAAAAATTTCTATGTGGACGATCTCATTTCTGGTGGCAACAATTTTGAAGAATCACTTGAAATATTACGAAGTGCGAATAAAATTATGGATGCTTCTGGAATGGTTCTCAGAAAATGGATCAGTAATGATGCCGAATTGATGGAACAGTGGAGAAAGGGTAAATTAGATATTTATCCTGTAGATACAAATGCTAAAAGTCTCCTTGAATTCGTCTCTTTGTACAAAAATACAAAATGCTTCATACTTCAGGCTGTAGAAAAGATTTTTGATCCCCTTGGATTGATTTCCTGTTTCACCATAAGAATTAAATGCCTTATACAAGAATTATGGAACGAAAAAACTCCCTGGAATGATCCCCTGCTAACAAATATTGAAAAGAAATGGAAAATAGAAAAAATGGAGTGAAGAACTACCCTTTTTAGAACTTATAGAATACCCAGACTTACTCTTGATTCTGTTTACAAAGAAGAAATCGTAGAATTACATAGTTGTTGTGATGCCAGTAAACAAGCATATGGAGCAGTTGCTTATTTGAAAGTTAAAGCAAAGGATGAAACATCAGTAAAATTTTAACTTCGAAAAGTCATGTGGCACCTTTGAGTGGTTCAACTTTACCACTATTAGAGTTGTTGGGAGCTTTACTTGCTGCTCGTTTGACATCGAAAGTGGAAAAGATAATAAATCTTAAAAAATCTACTGTTGAATATCACTGGACTGATTCTAAAATAACTCTTTTCTGGATCAAGGGTAAAACATCCCGATGGAAACAATTTGTTTCAAATTGAGTCAATGAAATAGTCACTTTGACGGATCCGGATTCCTGACATCATTGTGCGGGTAAAGATAATCCTGCTGATCTTCTCTTTCGTGGGATGACTCTGACTATCCATGGCTTGACTTGACTTGACTGTCTGGTTGGTAATTCTTAATAGTGGACTGGTCCTGAATTTTTGATGGACTCAGAATTTCCAGAGACTTCACAGTCCTTAGTTTCTGAAATCAGTTGCCTGGCAGAAAGTGAGAGGGAAACAATACAAAGAGGACATTATTGACACTGTTTTATTGACTGACAACTCTGGGACTATGATTGATGAACTCTTAGAAGTTTCTAACAACTATTTTAAAATTAATCATGTTTTGTCTTATATTTTGAGATTTATTTTTAACTGTAAGAAAAAAAAAATGAAGAAAGTTGTCCCTTTAACCCTTGAAGAAGTAAAGTATGTGGAAACTGTTCTAGTTAAGCATGTTCAAAGGCTTTTGGTAATAAAAACTAGATTTATAAATAATATTTCTAATTTGGTTCCCTTTGCAGATGATGAAGGCATAGTGCGAGTGGGTGGAAGATTAGAAAATACTTCCAAACCATATGATCGGAAGCCTCCTCCTATTTTACCAAAAGTAAAGTATTTTACCGAAAGTAAGTTTTCTAAATTAAGTAAAATTTATTTCAATAGTTTACATAGGAGATTATTTCATGTAGGACCTCAAGGATTACTAAATGCAGTGCGAATGAAATTTTGGCCTATTTGTGGCCGCAGTCTTGCATAACAAACAGTTCATCAGTGTGTTATATGTTTTAGAGGCCAACCTATTCTTTCCTCCCAAGATATAGGTGATTTACACAAAGAGCGAGTCAGTGTATCTCCCCCATTTACTATTTCGAGTCTTGCTTTATGTGGACCTTTCTAAGGTAAATACAAAAACCAACGAAAAGGTATCTTGAACAAAATTTATATTTGTATTTGCATTTGTTTTTCAACAAAAGCCATACATCTTGAACAATTGTCAGATCTGTCTTCCGACTCAATTATTGCCATATTAAAACGATTTATGAATAAACGGGGCAAATGTTCTAAGGTTTATACTGACAAGGCCACTAAATTTGTTGGGCCAAATTCTCAACTAAATAAGTTCTACAAACTAATTAATTTTCCTGATGAGAATTTGGCTAATTTCTTTACTTCTGAAAGTATTGATTGGAATTTCCTCCAAAATCCTTTAAACACCATCTCAAAATGGAAGGAAGCTTATATTCTCTTCTAGTCTAGATTTTTGTTATCTTTATCTGAAGACAAAAACGTATCTAGAAAAATAAAAATTATTAATGATTTACATATTGAAGTAACTATGTACAATATAACTTATAGTAACATTTACTTAAAAGCAAATATTAGAAATTTGTCTGCCTATAAGTGTTATAAATGCAATGATTCCAATTAATTTTGTTGTTTTTCAGCTAGATAAGAGAGAAATAGAGCAATGCATCTTAACTAACCTATTTATTTCCTAATATTGTATAGTATAAATGTCACTACAAGCCAGCCTTGTAGGTTATACCATATATATCTCTCCAATAAGGATTATCTTCTTTCTGTCTCATCGATAATTCCTTATTTTTATTGATTATGATGAACAGGCACTGTTATTTTTATCATTATTGGTAGAGACGCGTCTTCTTAGTTGCTACAATTTCGTAAAGGAAAATAGAAACATCTTAAAATGTATAATTATACAAATACTTTAAAATTATGAAACAATTTTTGTTTCAATTGAATCATTGCTTCGAAACTTTTATTTACTTGAATTGACATACATGAACGGATTTTTTTATTAGGAATGAAAGAGACATCTCTCCCAGGATTTGTTTAGATTCTGCAGAATTTGTCCCCATTGTTTGGATTCTGTTAGAACGGTAAACATTCTTGGCATACTGATATAAACATCTCCTCTTAGCTTACAAATGCTTCTATCTCGGAAGAAAGTGCAATAATAGTTTTAAATATTATTGGAGACATCAGTTTTTTTTTTCAGAATCTTTATTCACGTTCATTATTCTCCCTCTTCGTTTCCTTGTGTAATCATTTTTTTTTGTGTTGCTTGTAGCTTTGCAGCTTCCTATTCCTGGAATTGACCAGGTTTCAGATAGCAGATTGTACACAAAAATCACTTCCAAATAGGATTAATTCATGCCTCTTTCCTACTGTCTAGACAAAAATATAAACGAGTCAAAGAGAAGCAATACTTATTTATCTTTTATTATTGAAAGACCGACTAGTTGCTTAGAGAAAAGAGGTCGTTGAACAGAAAATGACTACTTGCTTGGCATTCAGTATGATTTTCATTAGGATAAACAATTATTCAAAAAAAAAATATTTATGATATGCAAAAAGAACTAACAAGAGTTCAAGTGAATTTTAAAATATAATTTTAATAAACTTAAGACTTGTGCTATAGGTAATTTGCCTTGCACAAGGTGTAAAAACAACAAGGTGATTTGAAGCTGAGTGGTATTGCAAGCTTATTTATGATAATGATTACAATTTTATCACCTAGAATAATTTTTTATTGAAAACTGGTACAATTCATTCTTACCTTAGTGAGAAATTCGAACAAATGCATTTTGCACTATAGAAAGTAAAAAGACATCACCACAACTTTTAACACTGAGTAGATCACAATCAAACGTATATCTTTCATCCACTATGAGCATCTTCCATAGTATTTTTTAAAGATTATGTATGTAATTACGCAATAAAAGAAAATAAAACCTGGAAAATTCATAGTATCTTTCTACCGACGTTTCGTAGTAGCTACGAGAAAACCCACGTCATTCAACTCACAGCGGGAAAATATTACCCAAGTTTAACAATATTTCATTAATAACACTGTTAAAATTCTAATTTTTGATCAAAAACCTGTCAAATATTTTCAAACTATAATTTCTTTAGTACATTTAAGCAATTAGCTGTGTATAAAATTCATTTCTGAAGGAAAAATATTTTAATACAAATTTTTATATTAATTATCAATGCAAACTTCTATTGGGGAAAACAAAATTTATACAAGGATATATATTTTCCATAAGAAATGAAATAAGATTTCATGTTTATTCAATCACATTCTTTACCATATATTTTAATTTAATCTGAAATTATTTTATCTATATTATATTTGCGTAAATCGGACGCGCATCTATGTGAATATAAATTGCATACTATTAAAATTTTGTGACGCATATTTATGCATTCAAATATTAACAAATTTTGCTAATCATCAGACAAATAACACTTGCATATATTTATATATTTAAATGCATACACACATTTATAAATAAGAAATAATTTACATGCATATGCAGACATAGAACGCATGTAACTGTATATATATAT
>JAPDSC010162520.1:46337-65413 GCA_026290005.1 Latrodectus geometricus | reverse complement strand
ATATGCAATTACTTTCTTAAGTTAGTATTTTAATTTTAATTAGAGAAAAACTCAAACACTTGATCAAGGAAATAGAAAAAAAAAAAGCAAAATTATTGTTATACATGGATGTATTAATGATGAACCTCAATAGGAGATTTAATAAGAGAAAATAAAGCAGCTCTGCATGACATATAAAGAAAATTTTAAGAATAAATATTAATAAGCAATGTATATAATTTTGGTGAAAAATGCTCATCAAACAATTTTATTGTAGAAAATACTTGCTTGATAATACAATAATATTTGATAAATGTTTGAAATTATATAGTTATTTGAATATTTAAATGGTCAAATACTTCAAATGTTTTTGTAATTTAATTCATAAAAATATGCTATTCAGAAAAATTGCAAAGAAAGCCAATTGTGATTTATGTATTTTTTGAAGAAATTTTAAACATTTTAAAAAATAGTTATTATTTTGTATATATCTGTAAAAAAATATTTATAATCAATAGGGATAACAATTTTCTACCACTAAAATATATGTTCTGGAAATTTATCATTTCACTTTTTGCTAACTGTTTAGGGAAAGAATTCACTACTGAATCTTTTGAGCATCACCAGAAATATCCAAATATGATATGGACTATGTAAGAACTTGATTAGTATATATATAATATTTATTAATTAAATTCTTACATAGGGTTTTAATCTACATAATTATTTTTTCAAAAAGGAAAATGATGCATGAAGTTTACATTACTTTTTAATAATTATAATTACAACTGTTTCTTTACATGCATTAAAATTATAGCTTCGTCACACCCCATCAAATATCCACATTATAGATTCATAATTTTGTAATTAAAGAGTTAATTGTTCTTGTAATATTACTCATTTTCTTAAGTATTTATCAATTATTTTTCAATGTGATAGAACTATTTTGTAATAAATTAAACTACAATAATCATACATAAATTAATGGTACACCTCAATCTATATAATGATATTTTATATTTATCATGATCTTTTTTATATCTTATAGTATATTTTAAGCCCAAATACTTAAAATGATGTTTTTCCATTATCTCAGTTCCCGTTTTTATTTTAAATAATATTGTATGATATCTCATGATTAAAGCTATTTTAGAAAACTGTTTATCAAGAAATTTTTTAAAATAACATTATAAATACACCGTTACAGTAAAATAGTTTAATTTAATAAGTTCTATTAAAACTCTATTAAAGTTCTATTAAAACTCTGAATAGTTATTATTCCTTGGCTGTATATATTTAGAGGCAGGATTAAATATTTACTTAAGTATTCGTATCAGTATCCAAAATATAGTTCGAAAATTTTAGGATGAAGTAAATAAGTTATTAAATTAGCAAATAATCTAAATAATAAAGTTTATATTTAATTATGTAGTATAAAGTTAGTTTTCAATTGTATTACTTAGTCTTATAATATATGAAATTTCCCTGACATAAATTTAATTTTCAACAGTAGATTTGCGATAAACATGTGTAAAACTAGAATATTCTATGAAACTAGAATATACCTGAGAGTATTGTATACCGAAGCAGAATATACGTGCATCTAGTTAACTAGACAGAATGCATATAATTTATGCATTTACGATAGACAAAACATATATAAATGAGATGTATGTTTATATCAAAACTAGTTTTGTGTACCTATGAGAAGTGAAATTCATAATAATGCATTGAAAAGAAGGTTGTAAGATATGTCTTGAAAGTCACAAGTTTATGCATTATTTTTAAGGAGGAGGTTTTAATATGTTCATATCGTTGAATAAGACAAACAGCAAGATTACGTAAATGAATTATAGTTAAACATAATTAAATTATTCTAAAAGTATATGCTTACAAAATTTTCATTACCTTTACTGTAACCGTAAGAGCATTAAATGTTTTGAAAGTTTGCAGAATTTCAGTTGTCCCTTAAGTTAATAAAAATGTATAATAATTTATGGTTAAATTTAACATATAAAGGTTTAATCAAGTTTTTAATGAAGTCTGAAATATACAGGAAATAACAGAAATAAAGGATAATTCACGAATTTAAATACAGAGAATTGAAAGAGGATTACGATTTATCAAACATACATAAATGCATAGCGATACTAGTGAGCCCAAGACCAGTATTGAAGAATCCAGTTAACCTTAAGGGTTAGCTGGATTCTTCAATACTTTCCCAATACTAAGGGCCTCGTTTTTTTGAGCTAAGGTCAAGATACATTTGAGCGTAACCCTTTTTTCACATCCATGCCATACCAGTGGAAGGACTTTAGACACCCCAGATAAACGCGGGTACGTCAATCCAAGAAGCTCATGTAACATAGTGATGGAGAATGTGATCACCCGCCCAATCACTAACTGCGCAAATGGTTCTTTGTTTTGCTAATCTTAACGGGAATGACGTGAAGTTACTGAGCTGCATTAAGTAAAAGAAAAGTAACTGGGTATTGACTTAAACAAAGAAAACTAAAAATGGAATTAAAGATATTTAACTTCTAAGTCGGTAAATATTCGGTAAAATTTTTGTCAAAATTTCATTTGAATTTATAATAAATTTAATGGTTAATTAATATGATGAATTATTTACTAAACATTTAGTGAAAAGCTTTATGTAATTAAAGCATTGTTTTAAAAAATTATTCCAGTATAAACATTTCATAAAAAACACATAACATGAAGTAAGTTTAATTCAATAAATTAAGAATATTTAAAACATAATATTTTGAATTTGTTTTACAATTTCAAAACAGATTTAATGTCAGTTTATAATGAATCATTTTTAAAGTAAATTTGAATATTATTCTATTATTTTACACTTTGAATTAACTTTTCGTCTGAATATAAAATTATGTCATTATTTTTCAGAACAATTTTTAAAAAATAATTAATGCAATTAATGAAAAAGATGAAAATATATATTATTGAATATTTTTAAAAAACCACTTCAACTTAGAAACTTGAAAAAATTTAAGAAATTAATATGGACTGATATATTCATATTACATAGTTAAATATTTAAATGGCATGATTTTAATATACAATAAAAATTCCTTTAAATGTTTTGTAAGAAGATACGAAAAAAATAATTTTGTCTTCTCATTTAAAATAAAATCTAAACTGACAAGAAAATTTAAAAAAAGAAAAAAACACTTATTTATTGGGAAAATTAGAGCAGTCAGCTTCAAATAATCATTTTAAATAACTTTCTAATTTTATAAAATATATTTATTATATCATTTAATTCGATTTATATTGTTGCCTAAAATTGTAATATTACTTAAATAATAAAAATAAAATAATAAAAAGATCAAAGCACGATATGTCCTTCGATAAGTTTTTAATTTATCTTCGTATTTTTTTTCTTCTTTCTACTTTTTTAGTACTTTCATAATGGATATGAATTCTCATGGGACTTACATTTTAAATTACTTTTCCATTGAAACATGTTTGAAATGAAATATTTTTATATTTAACCGCAAAGAGTAATTTTTCTTAATCTGCTCGATAATTACATGTTTTTTACGACCAGAAACATTTTACAATAATGATGCATATTACATGCATCATTATTGTAAAATGTTGTAAAATGTAAAATGTATTGTAAAATGTATTTTTTTTTTTGCTACTTGAATGCAAAAAAGCATATTACACGAAAATGAGCTTTTCAGAAGCCAATGCAAATATTAATGAGGACTTTAATATGTTTTTAATGAGAAAACGAGCAAAAGTAGATAGATTTACTTTTCTATAATAGTTTTTATTTTATTTTAGATTCACTATATACAATTTCCTTATAAATACTATCATTGAAAATATTGAAAAAGCAAAAATTATTTACTTTAATATTAAAAATTAAGATTTTTATTAATTATATTCCTTAAATTAAATAATTATAAGTAGCATATTTTATTATAAATGTGTATATAAAACTATGCATTATAAATTATGAAATCAAGACAGAGAATTTTAAACAAAATTTATCATGTTGATACTGCAAGCAATTTCAATGTATTAGCATTAGCTTTTTCATATGAAAATTCTTCTTTTAAGAGTAGTCTATTATTTTAATGAATATTGGTCTTAAAAAATCTTTAATGATTTGATCACACGAATTCAAACGAGTATTTTTACAATAATATAATTTTTTTATAGTATTTATATTTTTACATAAAATTGACATTAAGACAAAACACACTTCTTAGTTTAAGACACATTTCCATATTTGGAAATTAATATCTTACTTTTCAAGAAAATATTAAGATTTCATGTTGTTTTTTATTTGTACAATAGCTATTTAGATACTTTATTAACTTGTATTTAGCTTGCTTAATTAATGTATATAAAATGCTTAGAGACTTCAATTACAACTTATAATTTTGGAAATAATTTCCTTACCAAAACAAAGTCTTTTTAGTATGAAAAAAGTAAAATCTTATTAACATTAATAACACAGTACAACAAAACATTATAAAGGTCCAGAAACAATAATTGGCATTAAATTACAGTAAACAATATTTTAGTACTTCACTTCACAGCAGTTAGTGTATCTAGAACTCTAATTATTGTTCTTGATGCCAAAAAAATTTACTTGCCAATAATTTTTGAAAAAATGGCTTTGTTATAACATTAATAAAATAAAGTCCCATTGAGGATTATTTAAAACACATCAGTTTTTAGTAATTTAAATAATATTTTCAAACAGATTAATTTTATTTTTTCATATTGAATTCAACAATATGATGATACTTAAATTTTAAATAATCAGTGTGCATAAAATACATATGCTTAAGATAAATATATATATATATATATATATATATATATATATATATATATATATATATATAAATATTTATTTTTATTTTTTTAATATATAGTATATTATATTAAATAATTTTGCACCTCAACAAAGGAAGAATTAGAAAGACAGATTATTTACTCTTTTTATGTTAATATAATGTTCACTTTATTAACATCACTGTACAGAAGTAATCTTCACAAAATCTGAGTTTGACAATATGTTTGAAAAGTTTCCTCTCACATTACAGATCAATCATAATTGTGGTCACTTTAGATACAGCATTTATTAGAAACTGTCATTTCAATCTATTAAATGGAGTATTGCATTTCTCGTATTAGAAATTGGTACTAAACTGTTTCAGGAAGTCAAGTTTCTTTAGCAAATAATACCATGGGATTGAAATAGAATTGATTCTTATTTACCACAATATTTTTATTAATGTAAATTAAAGGCTTAAAACATTACATTTTAAAATTATATAAGGTAATAAAGTAAGAGCTTTTTGAAAGGTTATCAAAGTACAAATAATATTTCAATTTTTGTCATACATTTTTCGCTATTAAGACCAATTTATAGAATTTAAATGTGATTTACCATTTTAAAGTGGTTTTATTTCATCCATGATATTCTTCTGCTTACTTAAATGAAGGTAAACTTTGTAAAAAAAATATAAATTTAAAAATTTTAAAAATTAAAAAACAGTTTTTTATGGAACCCTTTTTTATTAAATTATACCAAATGCGATTTTTTATACATAATATATATAATTTGTAGTTGACTATGAATCTGAATTTGAACTTCTATTTTAATGAAATCTGAATGAAAATTCCTCAGTTTAATATTTCATTTTAAACGTAGGGACAGATCAGACAACGAGGAAGGAAGGAGCAAAAAACTTTATCTTCTAATACTGATTGTAATTAGCCCAGTAAAGTTACAAAAAAGGGTAAAAAATAACATTATGGTATTTTAATTCTTCCAAGTTTTTTTCTTTTTTCTTTTTCTTTTTTTTTTCTTTTTTTTTTTTTCTTTTTTTTTTTTTTGTTAAATTACTTTTTTGAAATGATTGCTGTAAAAAATCTTCAATATTAATTGTGATCTTTTAAAACTCAATTTTTAAATGATTTTAAATTTTTTATAACTGCTGTTTTTCGTATAATTATAGGACAATTTTACTTTTGCATAATGAACATCCTATAAAAGCTTTTTTCCTTCTTCAAAAATCAAACAAACTTCGACTATTTTTATATTTTGAGATAAAAGAATTATTCTTAATTATTCACCTTATACATTTAAAACTAATATAAATAAAAACCATATAAATAAAGCAATTGTATATAGTATTTTAATTTGTTGGATCCCTCCTTGTAACAATGCATTTAGTAATATATCTATATGTGGTCTGAATCATTTCCGGAGTACTTTATTTTTGCTTTTTTTCTCTTAAAACATTTAGCCAAACGCTCATATTTTGAAAATGATGCTGACAGTCTATCCAAAGACGTCTAAACCTGTCCTGTCCCAAATATTTTTGATTGGTGAAAACTCCTAGAAAAGCCAGATAAGATGCAAATATCTTGCAATGTTGGCTGACATAGTTCACATTCCCTTTAAGTATAGTAAATTTAAAATACAATTTTTTTTCTAAATTTTAAACTATAGAACAAATTTAAAATAAATAATTCATTCTGATTAAATTTCAGTTTATTACATTAGAATAAAATTCATCGGGCATATTATGTGGATGTGATAAGGTAAATGATTTAAAATGTATGTATTTTAGAATTTCTTGAGTAAAGAACTTTAGATGGGCAAAAAATGTATTTTTTTATGATATTTACTAAACATAAATTAGATAATAAAAGATTATTTAAAATAAACATAATTTTTATATTTTTGCTTAGATTTTTTAAATTGGAGTTGAAGAGGCATAAAATTCTCACTCAGTATAATGTTATATTTATTGATATGAAATGAGAATTAGAATTACTAAAATTACGTACCTTAAAAAT
Source organism: Latrodectus geometricus (assembly GCA_026290005.1). Taxonomy (NCBI): domain Eukaryota; kingdom Metazoa; phylum Arthropoda; class Arachnida; order Araneae; family Theridiidae; genus Latrodectus; species Latrodectus geometricus. The sequence continues at coordinate 58,576 of JAPDSC010162520.1, read as the reverse complement.
AAATTACAAATAATTGGTAATAGAAATTTTAATACAATCATTATAATACACAAATCTAACATCACTAGAATCCTAAAATGATAATCTCTAGAAGTTTTAATGGAACAAATTACTAAGTGATATTTTAGTATTTAAGTAATTGATTATTGGTGATTGAGGCTTTTAAAATGGAATATAAAGTATGATGTACTGATATTTCTTTAAATTTTTTTTGAATTAAAATTACAAGGACTTAATATTGAAGCAGTGTTTTAATACATGTTGTTTTAGTTATAGTAATATTGCATGGATATTATTTAGAAAAACATTTACTTCCTATCATGTTCTTCTAATAAGTAACTGTTAATTACGATATACATATCCATGTGATACCTCCCCTATTTATTTTACGAAAAAATTTATACAGTAATTTACAAAATATAAAATAATTACAAAAGTGCTTAAGCAGTAAGTTAATAATAAGTTCATTAGTATAAAATGTGAAGATATTAGCTTAATCAAAATGAATTTAATGATGAATCAACCGAAATTATTAGAGGAATGACAATAAAAATACATTAAAATGTATTATTTAAAAATCACTAAATTTATTAAGAAAGGCAAAAAAGCTCATTATCTTTCTAAGATTTGATAATTAGGATACCTAATTTGTAAACATAAAAAATACCAATAATAAATAATTCCCTTAACATCAGTAATATGGAATTATATGAGAACAAGAAGCTGATCTGATCAGAAGTTTAAAATGATCTAAAACAGAATTAAATGCAATGAATAACATTTTTGACCATAGAATAATCCTGGAAAGTATAATAAAATAATGATTAAATTCAAAAATTATATATACAGTGTTTGCAGTCTCAGCATGATTTGAATATTTGTATGAATTATAAAAGCTACAATAATGTAAAAAGAAAATAAAGATTAAATTCTAAAATATTAAATTATATAAATCACATATATTTTAAAATAAAAATCTTTATAAAATCTTAGAAAAGGAAATTTAAAGAAACTTGAAAAAATAGTGACTATTTTAAAGATACTAAAACAACAGAACTGCACCATTTAACTTAAAGTTACTATTAATATTCTTTTAAAATTGACGCATATTGTTAAATTCATTTTATCCGATAAAATCCAGATCTGTGTTTCGAACGTTCAGTGCAAGATCTTACTGCAAATTTGCAAGAGTCAAGCCTTTCTTTATTTCATTCTTCACACATAGAATTCTTATTCAATGTGAAAATGTTTTAGGAAATTGATATTACAATCAATATCCACAATATATGTTAACATTATAATCATATATATATTACAGCAATTACAAAAACAAACAATAATTTTTATGAGGAATATTCAATGTACGATTCAGCAACCATAAACTATAATATCGAATTACACTCTTATTATTAAGAGAAAAAAATTCAAATGCAATGTTCTTGAATGATATTTGAATATTTAAAATAAAGATTATGCTTTTATCAACATAATATTTTTAATTTCTTAAGCTTCTTTGCTTAAAATTTTATGAAGAAAGACATAAATTCAAATTATTGATTCAAACTAGAACTATTAAATTTTAGAAAATATTGCTCTTTTTTACCTATAATTATAAATAAAACATCTATAAACGAATTCTAATTTAGTATAACTCTGAAATATACGATTTTAAACAAAAATACATAATGAATGAGTATGATATTGTATTTGAATGACTCTAATAAATTAAATATCCTTTCGCAACATTTCCTAAAATGTAGAGCTTTTATGAAGAAAATGAATGATTAAGAACATATTGAATAAAAATCAAATTTTTCTATCCTGTTCAAAATAAATCATTATAAATCACTAAACTACAATCTCAAATACCTAAAACTGCAATCCCAAATGCCTAATGAAATATTAAAGTTTTCAAAGACTCGGAAAATGATTTCTCTATGAATATTTCAGTTTAAAGAATATCTTATTTTAAAAATAACACATTAACTATAATAAAAACTAGCATTTAAAGGTACATGGTTATATATCTGGAAGAATTAATTACATGTTCTGATAGTATGAGCAATGAATAGGCGAATTTTTAAAATTTACTTTCATTCATTATAGTTATATGTTCATAACTTTTAAAAATAACAAACTATTGAAATTTTAAAGTTGTTTTTTATCTTTATTTGTTTATTAATTTTACATGTTTTTTAATATATTGAATGTATTTTAATTGTTTATATAATTCATCTGAAGAAGAGAAACTAGTACTTATGAAATCGTAGCTTAAAATCATTCGTTATATAAGAAAACTCTATTTAATCCAAAGACAATATAAATTATTTTATTTTTAGCATATCACTAACAGAAGGTGAGAAGATTTTTTTACGATATATTCAAAATACAAAATATCAATACAAAATGCATCATTTATCTTATTTTAAAATATTATAGTTAATCTCTATTTGAAAAAATTCGGGAGCTGCAAGCAACCAAATTTCTTTCAAAGTACAATTAATTCTAAAGTACCTCTTGCAAAATCCATCATCATTTTTCAAGTGTATTGTTAAAACATGGTGGAAACGTTTTTCTTCTATACACAACTTAGATAAGAAGTTTCAATTTCTTTTCAAAAATGTGATTGGTTTTTTTAAGATAAGGAAAGCTATTTAAGTTGAAAAGAGTTTCCGATTACAATGAATTTGGGAGAAAAATGTTGAAATACATTTTCATCATTCAAAGCAACGTTAAAGAAATAGAAAAACTATCATTGATCATTCTTCCGAAAAATAAGTTGGTATTCTACAGATATTTAAAAAGAATGTTTTAATTTAAATGCTACTAAACTTTTATCACTTAATATTTGCAATCGAAAATATTCGAAATGATCTAAGACAAACAATTAGGAAACATATATGAATATAAATGATTTTTTAAAACCTATATGATTATCTTTTCTTTCAAATTACTTTATACTTTTAAACATTCAGTGATAAGATAATCGGAAATAAAACTTATATGAAGAAAGTGTTGATTGCATATGATTTTTTTAAAAATAAATTAAAGTTTCTTATCATAGAATTCCAAAGGTTTAAATAATGGTTTTAAAACTATTATAAAATTATAAAAATCTTTTTAAAAGTTTATAAAAATATGTTCTTAGTTTGTAGTCACTTTCAAGCAATTTTAGTTAGATAGATATTATAACCTTAACTAAACTTTATCTTTTAAAAATGCAGCAAAATACTGTATTCATTGATCTGCTAGTAATAATATAAATCAAATAATAATTAATCCAAGATTAAACTAATTGCTTTAGCATATAGTGTTTCCCACCTGTTTTTATTGCTTTTCATATCTCGATAATTCTGTTATATCATTATATTATATTCCGTACAGATAATTAGGAATACAATATACACACACCAAAACACATCTGAACAAGCAATGTTATGGTTTATTTAGCTTTGTATATTTAGCCACAGTACCGTTTTAAATTACTAGTTTTAGAATTCTAATCAAACACAGATGATATTTTACATTATTTATCCACCTGTAATCACTTTATTTTATAATCCACTCCAACCCCTTCCCATTTTAATTTAAGATTAAAGAAAATCCTATTAATAATATCAGAACGATACTCAAAACAAAATCAAGTTTATTATTTTAAAGTTTAAATAATTTTTAATATTAAATAATTATTTAATATGAAACTTAAAAATTTTCATCAAATAAAAGTATTAAAAATTATTTGCATTTTAGAGCAATAAATACTTTTAAATATTAAATATATTTTTATGAATTTTAACTTCATACTTTGAATTATGTTTCAGATTAATTTTGTGAATCTTATTTTGTTAATGTTTGATTTTCTTCCAATTTTCTTCTTGATTAAAATCAAAGATTGTATTCAATGAAAAAGAAAATCCTTTGAATTCATTTCTTTAGAAAATGGCTGAAAAGTAAAAAAAATATATCTTGAAAACCATGAGAATTTATTTCAAATTTAAAATGAATAACTTATTTAATAAATTGAAAAAAACTAAATAAATTTAATTCTGTAATTTTATTCAAATGTAATGTATATTTTTTTACTACTTGAATTATTGAATTAGACACTTTAATAATAAAATTAAGCTTCTTTTTGAAAATATCCTATTCAATCAAAAGCAATTCATTGTAAATGGATTCAATACATAATTTTTAAAATTAAAAAGGATTCTCCTATTTTAATAAAATGAAAAATAATTTAATCCACATTTATCTCAAATTATCTGTTTTTGATATTATATATTAAATAAATAGTAAAATGTATTCTTTATTTTATGAAATATACTTTTAGTTTTATGGTAATTCAATGAGTAAATTAGTCTGAGCAAAGATGTCATCAACATGCATGATACGGTTTCTCCAAATAGATAAAAAATTAAGTAAAACAAACCTTTGTAGGGAAACAAATTAAGAAAAGAAATAATTATAATAGTAAGCAAATTTTTTCAAATGTATGACAAGAAACATTCTTCGTTATTAAAACTTTCAGTAACGTTTATTAATTAACAAATTTTTATTTTCAGTGGAAAGTTATTTCGGAAGGTAACAATACGCTGTGGATGTTGAAAATCATCTTAAACTCTTAAGTTCCACACTGCCTACTGCCAAATGGACATTAAAAACTCAACATAGACGAGCACTAGGAGTTTACTTTTTGGAGTAGATGATTTCATATTTCATTCAAACCATGATTAAATATCGAAAGTTAATATTTTAGTTCTTAAGCTGTATCACGCGTCGGCTTGAGTATTAGAGGCTTTTCTTTTTCTTTCGGAATTTAATAGTTCAGCTAGTTATCAGTTTATATTCTTTTTCATGAAAAAATATGCACATTAAGTTCAAGAGAATTTTGCACATTTTTCAGCATTTTATTTTCATTCTGTGTATTGCCATATTCATCATTTACATTCCAGTATTAATTTCAATATCCAACTGTAGCATTTTGAATGAGCATATATTCTCTATCGATGATATATTTAAAAAAAAAAAAACTCTTTTGTGTTATCACCGTACAAAAAAGAAATCTTTTATCGTTGTATTTTTTAATTCTCTTCTTTTTTTGGTTCTCGATCATTATTAGTCAATATGAACTGTTTTATGAACTGTTGTAAAATGATGCTTTTTAATCACAACAATTTATAATTAATGTAATGAATATTTTTTTAATTTACAAATAAGTACTTTCCCCAATTTCATTCATTTTGCGCAATTTTTAAGGACAAATGAATTACATTATTTGATTTTATTGTGTAATAATATGCTTTTTTTTAAGAAAATTTAAATGTTTTCAGAAGTACCTATACCCACAGGTCTAGAATCTCAACGAATAGAATATAAAATTATAACGTTTTTTTTTACATATTCTTTTATTTCTCTGTATAAGAGAAGAACATAGAGTTATTCAGAACTATTTTTGCGTGTCATCAAATAATTACCAATTTCTCAAATGTTTATTTGATATATGCCCTATTCAAAACTGAAATCAATACGATGATGCTATGCTGCTATTACATATTTGATTCATAAATAAAAAAAAATATACATCATAAAAAAAACTATATTTTGATGTCAAAAGTTTATTTACAATATACATTAAATCCTTATTTTTAATGGAATTATATATATTAAACTGTGTCTATTGAATACTTTGAATCTATATTCTTTTTACTACAAATCATTAGGTTTTATTAGAATCATAAAACTTAACTTAATAGGTTAACTTTTAACAATTTAATAACACCTCTAATAATTTAACATATTAATTTTTATTAACAATTAATAAATGATATTTTATAAAATATTCTGAAACGTGATGACATGTTTAAATTCCTTATTTCTATAAATTTTACATAATGTTATGACCTTATTTGATCCTTTTAATGTTTCTTCTGTCACTTGATAATTTAGCATTGTGAATGTGAACACAGGATTTATCGATGAAACAAATATTCAAAAGCATCTTTCAGGTTATTTCCTTTGAAATTATTTACTATACTTAACATTTTTCCAATTACCGACTCATACTCTTCCGAAAGTCAATTTCATTTATTAAATGTTGCTATTTACAAAGCACTTATATTACGGTAACTTACTATTTGATATTCAATCGAAATATTTGTTTCTAGAAAAACGTTTGAGTGTAATAAGAATCAACCAATATTCAATCCTTTAAACTATGACTTACTTTAATTGATAAAATTCATAAAATATTTTCCCAATATATTTTTATACTTCTTATTCATTTATTCTTTAAAGTTAATTCTCCAATATTGTTAGTTATAGAGACTTAATTTCACAAATTTATCTCTGTAATTTCATCTTTTGCCATAAGCCACTTTATCTTTAATTAAAATCCTTAAAACACTTAAATAAATAAAATAGTGGCATGATTTTATGTTGTTTTAGTTTATACATGACGAATGATAATATTTTGTAAAAAGTAACTTTATAACTAATATATAATTAAATAAACTATTTCAAAATACTTTACATTCATGTAAAATAATGATATAATTTATATAATTATATAACAAAATAGTAAAATTATGTAAAATAAATTAACATATTTCGTAACATATACCAAAATTTTTTTATTTACTGAGTGCTAAAAACTACTTTTATAAAATTTCAGTAATACATTGTTTCTGCAAAAAAGATGAGCTAAAATTTTTTTCGTCAGAAACCATCATAAGTAAAAGGTGACAACATTAAAATATTTAATCAAACAAAATAATTATTTTCTTAAGATGTATATGTATATGATAGACATATAATTTATTTTTTATACTTTATCCGTAATTGAACAAATAATATTTTAGTAAGATAATTTCATGTTTAGTCTAACACAGTTATATAACTAATTTGAAATTGTCATATTCATTTATTTAGTGAGGAATAAAAATTTACTTAGCTAATTATTTGCTTGAACATTTATATTACCCAATACACTTATCAAAAGACTTTCTTATATTTTATTAATTATTGGATCTATCGAAAATTATTCTATTCGTGAAAGCAAACACAAATTATAACTTCCATAAAACAAATCGATATTTTTTTTTTCATGGCATATATGGAGATTTTCACAAGTTTTTTGCCAATAATATTATAATAAATTTCTATGATAAACTAAAATTTGTTAAATTCTCTTGAAACATAACTTTAATTGTTTTAAGACTTAACCAATTTCTCAAAAGAATTGAATGAAGAATTTTTATTCAAAAGTATTATAAATACATAACACATGATCTAATAGCTTATTGAGTAAAATTAATTTAAATAAAATTATATTTCTTAATTAATCGTTAAAATTTCAGAAATTTTTCATTTTCATTTTAAGAAAACCATAATATATAAACATTTTTAAGACTTATGAATTATGTTAGTAAGTTATGCAATAATTTTTTAAAGTTAGTTTAATAGACACAAAGCAGATAAATTTAATTTTTCGAACTAATGAATACAATCTTTAAACAGAAAAACACTCTAAGAAACTATAAATAAAGAGAATATACATTTGGTCCGATTTTCTAAAAAGTAATAAAATTTTGTTAAACTTTGTAAAATGTTTATTCAATATTTTAGGGATTTGCTAATCAATATTCATAAACAAAGATGATATAATGAGAACAATTAAGAAATAATAAAATTATAATTATTTATATAAATAAAATTTAGTATATTAATAAATAGATAAATATATTTCTACATTTTAACATGTATATTTTCATCATCAATCTTTAGTTTATAATATTTACGGATATCCTTAATTGTTAAGTAGCAAGACACACAACTCTATACGTATTACAAAACATTAATTTTTCTTAAAGAATAATGAAAATTACTCTTAAAAACTAATTAATTATTTTTAACATATTTTTGTTTAATTTGACATTTTTTAACTTTTATAAATATGAATATATTGATGTTGAGCTCTTAACTTCTCTTCAATCATATCAAGAGATTTCATTTTATAATCTATTGATATGCTTCAATTAGTATTCGTTTGGAGTTGTGAATGATGTTTTAAAAGCTCTTCGCTTTTAGACATCATGAGAATGTGCTGGTGACAAAAGGTAATGAGGAATCTTACTTTCAAACCAAAATTAGTAAATTTTTACAATTGTTAGAGGAGAAAAATCTGAATTTGCATACTCTAAAACTTACAGGTCTTTCTGAAAGCTTTGGAACTAACAAGGACAACCTTATTTGACAAACGCTTATGTTTAATGCATAGATGAAAATTAACGCATGCTGTCTTTTACAATAACAATTCATTTCTGAGTTTGTGACTGATAAATCAACTCATCTTCTAATATATATCGAAAAACGTTAAGTGTAAACAATCAAATAAAATGGAATCATAAACACTTTATTTGTATGTTAAATACAAAATTACCTTTTGTGCTGATTATTTGATTTAAGAAAAAAAAAATTCACAAATTATCCATACTAAATGCAAAAATTATGAACACAATGATATCATTCATCACTTTTGTATTGTACTCACAAAAACTATGGATCTAAATCTTCTACACGTGTTTCTTATTAGTGATAAATCTTAATACTTCAACATTGTACATAAAACAAAGCTCGAGTAATATTACACAGTGATAACATTACCCTTTCTGATTTGGAACTTCTTAACCTTATTTCAATCTCAATTAAAAAATAAAAGAAATGATGTTTTTTACTTTTGTTTTCCTATCCTTTACAAGTGCTTGTAAATAATTTAAATTTTCTTCCTAACGAAAGCTAAAGTTTGCTTTATTATTCATCAGTAGTCTTCTAAGAAAGAATATATTGTGAATGACAAAATACCATACTGTAATTTAATCTGGTAAGTTAATAACAATTCAGTGCCATTGATGAAATAAAGTGTATAAAAATTTCTTACATTTCAAAAACAAATTATGCTTAAAATATTATGTCATTTTGCATTTATTACTTTAAATTTAAAAATAAAAGCTTCTTATTTCTCAGGCAATGTAGCAACAAAATAATTAAATTCAAATTTATTTTCTCTAAGTATACATATTTTTGGGAAGAGTATTATAGATCCGTGAATATATAATGATTTTGATAAAATTCCACAGTCGTATCTAACTAATATTTTATAATGTATTAATTATTCTCATCCACTTATTATGAAATAAAAATAACTTTTAAACCCTAAAAACAACTTATTTAATATAAATATATAATTTTTTAAATGTTCATATGCTTTTGAAGCAATTTTAGCAAGTAAGAGACAAAAATTAAAATCTTTAGAATAATGGGTAGGTTATGCATGATGAAGTATGAGATAAGTACACTTTTATTCACATAACAACCATATGAAACTTTTTATTACATTTGATGAAAGCAGAAAACTTCCAATGCTAAGGACATTCTAAAAATAGAATATGGAATGGAATTCTAGAAGAAGTATAACAAACCTTTAGAAATTCAAAAAATAAAAATTAAGTTGTTGTAAAATGTCACAAAATTTAGAACTTTCGGAAAAAAAGATTGAACATTTTTATTTTTTAAAAAAAAGTTTATAAATTTGCTCATTAAAATGGATCAAGTAAATAAGTGTAAAGAAAATTGTGTATTCATTCTTTTTGATATTTTGAAAATAAATTACGAAAATGAACTATCATAGATAAAGAAAGAGCTTGTAATATTACTTTATTTACAAAAACCCTGAGAATGATATTAATAATAACGATCATATATTTTTATGTAAAAAATTAACTCTGATGAAATTATTTTATTCATATGCGCAACAATATCCATTCCCTTAGGAAACTAAAATTCAGTATTTACAATCATATTTGTTATTTTGTGAAACAGAAATAAATATATCTCTAAAAAACTTTTTTCAAACTTATTCTCAACGCAAAATAATAAATAACAGCAGAATTCTCTTTATATATTTCTAAACATAATGTTTTTGAAAAACAGTATGAAAAACTCTCTCCAAATTTAAGATACATTGAAAAAGAGACATATCAAGGAAGATTCAACATTCTGTTCTTACGGTTCATTATGTTTTACACAAAATCAAATCTGTTGTAAAAGTTTACTTTTAAATTTGCTATGTTTGAAATTCACAAGTCATATTTAATTAAAACGCAAAGATAGTTTATTTTAAATTTAGTACTTTTCTTTTTTATTACAAGTAAATTATATTACGAAACTATTTCTAATGAATATCTTTAAAAATTAAAACTCCACGAACTTTGATACTGTATGAAGATTTTACATTGGTTATAGAGGAAAATGTTAGGAAGAGGAAAGTTAAGTAAATTTAAAAAAACCATGAATTTCAATGACCACAGGTTGCCCAGAATCTTATAAATGGAAATATCAAATTTCAAGTTGCTATGGTGTTATCACTTTGTTTCTGCCTATTCAGTTTTTATAAAACTTACCAGGAACAAATAATTGCGTTTTTTACAGCTGACAAATATTTTAAAGTTAAGGAGAATTGCCACGGGAAAGCAACAAATTTGATATTATTTCTGTTACAAGAGATATATTAATCAAGATAAAATGCAAAGAAATTATAAAGGTGATATTTTAACTGGATGACTACTATTGAATGAACACTTGGTAAAGATCTCAATAAACACTCAATAAAGAGCTATTGGGCTCACTAACTCGTCACATTGTAATCTTTACAGATATTGTTAATGTACAGAGAGATTTTCATCAGGTTTACATTTAAAAGGAAGTTAATCCTCAATATCTTTCATAAAACGCACAAAAAAAGAATGTGTATTTAGAAGGAAATAATTTCGTATATTAATGACTACTTTCATGAGCACACAAAGCGAAATATGTGTTGACACATAGGAATATACAACTCAAAAACATTATCTAAATGACATTCTAAATAATATATCATTCCTGGAGTAATGGAAAGTACATTATGTAACGTCATTTGGCATGATTTCAGATTATTCGATTGGGCAATAAATATTAAAAAGATATAACAATCCAAATGGCATGGCCTGATAACCATATAAATCTTAATTGCACTGAGTATGAGAGGAAACTTTATGGGAAGTCCTGATGATTATCAAACTTATGAAAGTACCTTATATTTATAAAGGATCCTTTATTAAAATGGCTTAAGACCACCTTTGGAATATATTACTACATGGATTTCTTTAAGAATTGTTTGATACAAATGCTGAATTTAGAGGAATATTTTCCATACTTTATGGAGTTATTTTGAAAATTCCGTGAACAAGGCTGATTCTTTAGGGTCCGATTCTATGTTGAATTCGCTAAAATAATGATTAAATATTTTAACGTAGGTTGATTGTGAGGGCCAAATAAGATATTAATGATCATCCTCATGTTTATCAAGTCATGATGGAACAAATTCAGCGTGGATGCTAGTATTATAATACAAGAAAATCACATTACCTGCAGAAAACAAAGCTTTCAACATAAGATAGCAAGCAAGGAATTATGAGATATAAGCTGAACAAATATATCTCCTAATTCCTAACAGATAACGTCAGGATTAGGAATCAGCAGATAGCTATAACATGACTGTTCATATCTTGACAGAAAAGCCTTTATTATAAACAATTGTAATGAGACATGATCATTTGCTTGTTGAGAAATGATCATTTGCTTGTTGAGACATGATCATTTGCTTCAAAACGTTCATCCGATGTGTTGCAGGGGAATGTGTGAAAGACGATTCGTAAGACCATATTACTTTCTCCCATTTATCAATCGATCAAGTATTGTGAGTATGATACCAATGTGACGTTTTTCATTAACATTTCTTATAAATGGCATAGGAATTGCGACACTGTCATAAATGTACTGTTTATGAATATATATTTTCAATCTGTAATTATTGAAAATGGAGAATCCAGATGTTGATTGAGTTGTGCTGTCATTTTGCTGCAGGCATTCATTTTTAGACACATTAGTTCAATACCTATTACTCTCTTTCACTCCACTTCTTATTATGTCAGCTGTTTTTCTGAGCTTGTCTTGAAGCATTGTGTGTAAGCTGAGATGATTTTAGAGACCATACCTCTAGAAACATAGAAACTTGGATGTTTTGTTCACACTTATGGTAGATTAGAAGGGATTTGACAATTTGGCCTCCGAAAACCAAAGCCTAATAGAACATTAGTAAAAATACCCTTTTGTACTAGAATATATATATATATATATTCTAGTAC
>JAPDSC010162520.1:23958-45937 GCA_026290005.1 Latrodectus geometricus | reverse complement strand
TATATTTCTTTTATAAGAAAAATTGATACTTATAATATTTTAATTCAAATCTCATTTAAAAATCACTTTTATTGACACCTGTTTCATTATTTTGTTAACCACCTGAATATTACTTGCATCAAATCCCCTTTCCGAATGCTAGGTGAGGAGGGAAACAATATGAGATTTAGTGGGGAAAAATACTATTTATGTGTTTCACTTAAACACTATAAATGTAATGAGAAGTAATTATAAAACTTATATTTCTATTGAAGAATCATACGCATGATAAAGTGTCATATGTATATCAGAATGTATAATTTTAAAACTGTACTTTACCTTTAATTTGAATATCTAATTTTTCAAATTCTTATATCTACTTCACATAAGGCAAAGTAACGGTACATCATTTTTTAATGTTTATAAATGTTTTGATAAATAAATATAACAACATTCTTCCAAATTTCTTTAATACATTATGATTATCTACACTGATTTATAAAATATTTTATTCAATTTCTTAGAAATCGGTGAGTTAATTTATGTTTATGGTTGACAATATACATGCTCATTAGTCGAACATCGTCAATGATTGGCGTTAATCAGATAGAGAATGGTCAGCATTTTCACCGACTTGACACCTATAGAGCATTGTGGTATGTGCTTGGTCAACGAATCACATCTCGTCTGTTGTGGTGGAACTCGGTATAAAAGAAACACACCCAGCTGATCCAGGTTCATAGATAATAAGTGGAGAGTTGGGAAAACAAATCATAAAGACTAAAATAATAAATTTTATTGAATTATTAAAATCTAAGTATTTACACTGAACATAAATGACTTTTGATACTGCTTTTTATTTTTAGGCAATTTTCTTTAAAGCATATTTATGAAATAGAGTTCGGTATCATGAGAAGGAGATTTTAAAGACTCACCCCTTTATTTAAGAAGAATCGCTCAGGTTGAAATTCGTTGTGCTCTCTCTCTCTCTCTAATACTCTTTCGCATCTCTAGTACCCTGCCACATCTTTGCTGGTTGGTATCAGAATCTCCTTTGTGGTCTTTCCTTCCTCATCTTTTCCTCTTGTACTCCTCCTGCTTCCTTGTTTAATCTCTCCTTTTCTTTCCCTACCTATTTCTCTATATCATCGGAGATCTGCTCTATATCTGGTAGGTCTCTGCTTCTTAGATCCCTATTCCTGGCTTGATGCATTTCTTTACCTTCCTGATGTCTCTTTTTCCTACCTGTTTACTCTCTCTCTTCTCCTTTTCTGTCTCTATTTCATTATTGGAGCTCTTATGTATCTTTTTCCTGGTTCAAATCCGTTACTTTTTATTTGTCTCCCTCTCTCCTCCCACTTCTTTTATTGGTTATTTTTTCATCATAAAATTAGTACGTAACTTCTAGACTTCCAGGGAATGGACAAAAATCTCCCCTCAACACCCTTGATTAGCCACACAAAAATACAAAAGAAAACATGTTTTTATTGCATTGGACCACCCCTCCATCTTAAGGGAAAAAGTACCCTGAGATCTTAAACTGTTATAGACTTTTATACTTTTCATAGTGCTTTCAGGTCCCTTTTTTCAATCTCAACAATTTTATTTCCTTATGGCACATGCCTCGTTTTATTACTTTTTTTATGCATTTCCTTTCTTTTATATTTAAATATTGCCGGGAGGAATTGTTATTAAATTCACTTTATAATAAAACATGTGCTTTCTCTCCAGCTCTTTGACATTTCAACACCATCAATCCCCTCCTACATTCGTAACTGACTTTGCAGAGCATTGCTGATGAGTGGCGTTCTATGCTCAAAGTACAACTCAATAAACTGATCCTCAGTATGCCTCGGCGTTGTGTGGACTTTATTTTCCCATATGGGAGACATACGATGTATCATACCAATAACGACTGTTCAGTTTTTGTACCGGATATTTGGAGTGTAAGAACTTAAGAGAGGTATAATTAGTGCTTATGTATGATTGGTGTCATACATACAGCCTCTTTTCTGTTCTTTCTCATTTGTTTCATATATGTGTTTTATGAATAATGTGTGTTTTGTGTTCATATCTTAGTTGTCGGTTCTGGCTTAATCCTTAGTTTATGGACATGTGTGTGTTGACAAATTACGCGATAAAATAACAATATAAAAAAGTGTTATACAAGGTTACCTTAAAATAGTTTAACGACTGCATATAAAGATAGGTATTTTTTTGATCAATTAGCTATTTGTTTCTAATCATTAATCAGTAAATTTTGCCATGCAGAAACAAAATTGCGTAAAACTTTCTTTGCAGATAGTTTTTCATTTCATATGGAAAAACTTGTAGATGTTTCATACATTTATAAAAATGATAGCAATCGAATAGTCATCAAGTTTATGCAGTGAATTACATTATACGAGAAATACTTAAGTTATGTTAGTTTGAAAAGTAATATATAACATATTACTTTATTAAGACTTCTTGCGAGGATAACTAGAAAAGCTTTTAAATTTATAGAAATTAAGACTTTTATCATTTCTCTCTAATGAAATGTATATAGAAGCAAATCTAAAAAATAAATTTGAAATAAAGAAATCTGACTTAGAATTTACTTTCAAAATTGGTTATTTAAATGAATATTAAAATATACAAAATTTTTAAAGATATAAAATATAAAAGAGATAAAAATACTCTGAAAAAATATGATTATTATTAGAGAAATAATATCTTTAGAAACATTATAAATTAACGTAACAAACAAAATCACATATAATGCAAATGATATAATATATAGATATTATTAAAATTCTAAACTACGAAGCTCTATTCTATAAGGTTTTTGGTATTGAAATATTTGGAAGCATAACAAACACGTTTATAATGCAGATTTTCATCTTAAAATAAATTATTTACCCAATTTAAATGAGCAATTTATAGCTGCAATTCAAATAAACATTTTAGTATACAAATTTTAATATAATAAAAGAACTAAAAAAGTTTTTCTTTATTGCCTGAAGGGAATAAAAACATTTCTCTCCCCCCCACTACTCTCTCTTTTGATTCTTGGAAGTTTGGTGACATCAAAGACGATTAGCCGGCGGGGCTCGTCAAAGAATCATTCTTCATTCTTTACATTCTCTTCACAGAAGTCCTGCTCATTGAAGATTAGAAGTCTTCAATTTTTACGATGGCACCAGAATTTCAAAGTCAACAATAAGACTTAGGATGGCAACGTTTTCTCTTTACTCGTAAAATTTTATTCAGTTTTGCCATAATAAACCGGACAAAATAAAGACTATTGAATGTTACTTTCCTTTGTAAAATATTTTCAAAAAAGAAATTTACAATTTATTGATTTAAAATTACTCCTTTATGGTTTTTAATGACTATAGGTTTAATTTTACTAATTTTGACAGTTCAAATTTGTCATTCATTTTGAAAAATTTTAGTCTTCAAAATATATAAAATTTATTTTTAGATTAAATTTGTAGAAATGAATAAGCGTTTTTATTATTGAGTGATTTTTAGTAAAACAAAAGGTGGTGCAATGTTTAATTTCATATTTCATTGTTTTTATATAGAAATACTATATTTTAAAAATGTAATAAAAATATCGTTTTCATACATGTTTATTAAATTTTTTATCGATAAAAAAATAAGGTGAATATATATTCCTATAAAATATTATATATATTCACTTATTATTATTATTTTTATAGCTTGAATTAAACTTTTATAAACTGCTTAAACCTCAACTGAATAATTTTTGTAAGGAAAAATATGTGCTTTTATCTTAAATAAATATTTATTATAGTTTTTGTAATCAGACAATTTCTTAAAATTTGAAAGGGAAATTTTAAAATTTCTCTTAACATATTTTTCTTTCTAACTTTAATTCTCATTCTAATTGCACAATCAGCTATAGAAGGTAATTGCATTCCATTATTTAATTGATCAAGTATAGTAACAATTAAAAGAAACTCTTATACACACAGAGAGAACTAAACAGTGGATAGTACTTCCATATGACACCTCTTTTACATGCCTTTATTTGGGTAAGCTTTTCTCAGATATTCACATACATTCTGATTCCTTAAAACTATTTCCTTTAAATTCGAAATTGTGAATTTTGAAATCGAAGAAAAAATTCAATTTCATCATCACTAGTCTTTAAAAAATAAATTGGTATGTATTGCCTTTTCGTTTAGGTTGATGACATTTTCAACATATTTATATAAATTCTATATGCTAATTTACTGATAAGCAGATTAATATAAAAATTTGGACTCCTTGAGAAAGGATTGTGTGTTCTGTAAAATATAATTTGATTCTGTTTTAACCTTACCTTTCTTTGCATTACTACTGATTTCAGTTCAAATTATTATTACTGAGCTAGATCCAGAAAATACGAAAGGGAATAGTTTACTATAATTACTGTTATTATCCTTTGCATAAAACAGAAAAATTTTCTTTTAAATTTATCAAGAGTTTTCTTAAGCTCATTTAGCAATTAATTTTGATTTCTAATCATTGACAGAAATCAAAATTTATTTTTAAATGAGTTTATGTAATTCTAAAAGGGCTTTTTTTCATGAACACTTAAACTGCATTTTCATTCAAACTTATCTAAAAGGGAAAAATAAATAATCGTATTCTTAATTATCAAATTTATGTTTGAAGGCTTAAAGTGTTTAAATTACATTGCTAAATTTATGTTAATTCCAATTTTATTTTTTTATTGTAAGTTGTGAACAACAACATCTAAATCAGTGAAAACATTTTATATTTGAACTACAATTAATTTTCGTCCAATAGCTCTGAATCTATTATTTGTTTTTTTCCCAGTCTAATAGACCATTATTTAATTAAGAAAATAATAATATAAATGGACAACAATTTTATAGAACATTTTGTAAACACATGGACTAGAAAATTGATCGCTTCATAATTAAGTATACTCATATTCCCTTTCTTTGAACACATAACAATAAAAGTCCTTATTTCCCTTAAACGGGTGGTGGTTAAAAATATTGAATGCAAGATTTATGATCGCATTGCCTTCTAGTGCAATAATAAGACCTTTGCAATAAGCTTATGGCGAATTTTTCAAAAGGGAAATATATAATTTATCGTTTCAAAACTTTTGATAAAATTACCATTGGAAATAATTATGAGTGAAAAATGCAATGCTCAAAGTTTTTCATGTTAGTATCAAATCACAAATATAAATAATTGTTGGGTTGTTTGGTGTCAATCATGATAATATTCATGCCAAAAATTTGCCATCAATACATTTGCTATATACAATTTTATATAGAATATGTTAAGCAATGTTTCCGAAGTAACTAATAGTACATGGGAAAGGATGAATAAAGTAAGGAAACTATAGAAAAGATAAAAATCTATTCTGTAATTACATTACTTCACCAACACTAAATCAGTCTACTGATTCTAATGAATCATTCTTATAACTTTAAGTGATTACAACCACTAATCGAAAGTACATTTTCTTTTCTCTGTTATAATAAATGATTGAGCTGCAAGATTGGATTTAAGATCACCATTTTTCTAATGTCACCATAAGCTTAAAGATTTATTAAAGACTAGTTCATTTATATATATTTTGTCATGAAAAGCCATTATATTTGTCGTAACTAAAATTTAAATATATTAGTATTAACGGCAATTTGTAAAACATTGTCATTTATATAATTTTCTAGCTTAATGTTTAAGATAAAACTGCTTTAAGCAAACATTTTTCAATATCAAATAATTCGATTTGTTTACCTAGAAACTGCTGCTTAAAAAAACATGCAGATGCAGAAAGTTTTGAGAAAAATAAATATAATCTACCATCCAAATATTAATTTAGGAAAATAAAAGGATAGCACCTTTCCTAAACGTTTTATATATAATTTTTTTCTATCTCTGATTTATGCAGTTTCGTTCTCCTAATCTAGTTTAACCGTATTAAAATTTATAAATTGTTTCTTCTTATATTTTAAGCATACGAATAAATTTTTTCAATTAAATTTCATTAATATTTTTACCATTGACTTTTATATGCATGTTTACTGTAAAAACGTATGCAACATTTAAAAAATATATTAAATGGTAATGTAAGCCTCTAAAATATTCATTCGAAATTAATGTTTAGGAGCCAATTTATAACTAACTTTCGGAATATTTATCCATTGCAGAAATAATAAGTGTTTTTTTATTAACTAGGAAGTTTGATGAATGTATATTCAGATTGCTATAAAAAGTAAATTCATGTTTTGCTAATGGTAATCATAATTGCTATTTCTTACAGTTCAATTATTGTCTGATTTTGCACTGCATTTGTGCATCCTAACTCTCCAAAACATTCATTTTGGTATCAAGTTCCTTGCATCTGTCATACTGCCAATCCCTATGTATTCACTTCAAGTTACATATTATTTAACTCTCAGCATCTTTTAGCCCTTTTGGTGTATTTTCCTTGTGTATCTAACACAGTAAGGAATGATAATTTTCGTTAACTATTACCAATTTCATTTAAAGTGAATTACGCGATAAAAATGAACTCTATGACGGGAAACTTTTTTTTAAAAGTCATTGACTTTGAAAATTTAAACATTTTCCTTACATGGTATAAGGAAATCAAAATCCAAAATTTTGAGACTCATATTTTTCAATTTGTTGTTGTTTCCTTATGTTTGTTTGCCTATGTAAATGACTTAAATATTTGTTTTTACAAGTGAGTGTACTTAACACAAGCATCTTGGATATTCTTATTTAGCAATCACTAAAAATAAGATTATTGCATGCATCTTTATTTGTTAAATTAAAATGTCATTATACTGAAAGCATGATGGCTTAATTTACATGAAAAGAATTATCAGATAAATTATATAATTCATTTAAAAGGTTATTAAATAATTAGCATTTTTAAACATTAAACAACAGAAATTAATGCTTAAAAATTACAGAATGTTTATGCATTAAATGGTGTTATTTTATTAATAATACCAGATAAACAATATATTTATTTAAAAAGAAGCTGTAAAGTTTTAAATATTTTACATTTTTTGTATTTATTCTCAATCTAATGATTTTTCTTTTCAGAGAATATATTTTTCGAAATTCATTGCAAGATTCATGAGAAAAACAAAAACTTTTATTTCAATTTGTTTGACACTTATATTTCCTTCCATATAAAGGAATTTAAGAAACTAACTTTATCTTAAAAATTAATAAACAGGGAATTTTAAATGAAGAATATTAAATAATAAAAATATTAAACTAATAAAATGTATAATCAAATGAAAACTGCAGTTAGAACATAAATTATCTAGTATCTGTTTGCATTACATGGCTTAAAACCATATAATTTTTAATTAAAAATATTTTCATTCACTTAATTTTTAAATCTTAAAAATTCAGATATAATTTTAGTACTGAAAATTTAAGTTCTGTAAAAACCAATGTGCTGTAAAATATTTCGAATCAAATTTCATTTTTAAAAATTAACATTAATGACTTAACTTTTTCTTCATTAACCTTGTTCCTTCTGTATCAAAGATATTCAATTGAACTATTTGGTAAAAATTAATTTTATGTTATTATATTACACTGTGACAGTACGACACCAGATAAGTTGTATAATTTACTTAGAGAAAGACGAAGAAAAGAATAAGTGTCTTTTCATGTAAACAAATAATTAATTTGAAGTTTCTTGAGAGAAATATAATATAAAATATCTGTAATGAAAATGCATTGAAGAAATGTAAAATAAAAATTTTAGAGTAATAAATTTATGTAAACGATATTATGTATTAATAGCAACAAGAATAATGTGTCTTGCTGTATTGATAAAAATCACTCCGGATTGATCCAATGATATCATTATGTACATTGAAAAGTCATATTGAAATAATTGTAAAGAGAAAATGGGCTGAAAGGGGAATATGTTCTGCATTTTTTCTACTTAATCAATGTTTCAATTATAATCCTATATTAAACTTGGTCACTTATAATTATTAGTTATTACTTTTAAACTGTATATTTACTGAATACCTTTCGCATCAAAACATGTTTGCGCAGATCTACCAAGGAAAAAAAACAATCCAAATCAACCAAATTAAAGGGCTGATAAAAGTACTCTCCATTATACTACATACAGAAAAATGTGAGTAAGGAAGGAAAGATGATTGTGGTGGGAATAATGACAGTAGAATTTAAAAAATATGAAGGCTCAAAAATTTGTTACAACTAAATTGTGAATAAATGAATAACAGTATAATGATATTCAAAATAAAACAGGAATGAACGAAGGTACCAGCCATAGACTTTCTCGTTGAGGAAATGTAGGGGATTTTTATACCTCTATTTCTCTTACTTTTTTTAATTTTCCATGTATAATTGAGTCTAATTATATAATGGTTTTAAATTAAGTTATATGTTTTAAGTTCATATGTAAGGATAATATATAGATTCAAATGTAAAGGTGTTTTACATATACTTGGGCATAATGTAATAATTTTATATAAATGGAATCAAAGAAATGTTAATTTAAAAATGCAAATCAATATTATGAATATTTCGGTCAAAATCAATTCTCTAGGTGTTGAATTTCTTTTTCAACAGTAATATTAATTCGGAAATTTTTAATGTTAGCAATATATCGATTATTTGCGTTTCAAATTTTATGAGTTAATCTAAAATTAACTTTTAAGTTTTAATTAGTATATTTTAACAAATGTTTATTCTTTTCTATTAAAGCGTAGTCCAATAACGTTCTATCAGGCAGATAAGGAATAAAATTTAATTTTTCAATTGCTTATAGTCTTACTAATGTTCGCATAAAATATATTTTTGAAAAATGCTACATTTTTACAGGTAAATTATTTTTCTTGTACTGTTCATTGATTACACTCTTCTTGAAATTGATTTTTTTTAATCTGAAGTTCGAGATATAAGAGCTTATTATAAGTTATAAAAAATGAACGAAATATAGTTTCTTTGATAATTAGAGTGAGTTTGATAACTGATCGAAAAAAAGGCAAATAGATTATCCAAAAGAAAAATCTTGATTTTTATTAACAATAAATAATTACTTTGAATTGAAGAGCCTAATTTGAAAAAGCCTTGTTTACTGGTCCTACTATTCTGGACTATGATATTCCGGAATTCCTCAGAATAATCACAACTTAAATTTGTCTCAAGATTTTGAGATAAAGGATTTATTTTAAATGGAAACTATACATTCTATTGTGAGCTACTAAATTACAGTATCATTGAAATATATATCCGAAAGAAGTAAATCATTTTACTTTCACAGTCTCCTAGTTCTTTACTAATTTTTATTTGTAATTAATCATTTTATAGTAGAGCTTTAAATATATTTATGAACATTGAAGCTGACCTTTGAGAGTTTCTAAGAATCATAAATGAAACTTCCTGCTCTATTGGTTATTTAATATTATTAACAATATAATAGTTTATTTTGAAATCATTCAAATTACATTATTGTAGTTCACAAATATAAAATAAGAATAATATATTTAGAATTAGGTACTTTCTGTTAACATTTTTATTTCATTTATACTACAATATTAATTTCTAATAATAAAAATACTGAATTAATATTTTGATTCTATTTGTTTCATAGTAGTTTTAAAAACTGTCTCAATTCAAAGTTAAGAAACATTTTTAATTATCGTGATGCCTAATTTTAATATATAAATAACTAGTTTGAATACTTTTTATTAAATTTTATTTAAATATGCATATATACAGCATTATTTTCATATGTTAGAGCTATTCAAAAACTAACTTGCTTTTATTAGATTAGATTACATTTATGATTCAAAAAATTTTTAAAAAATAAAGATTTAAGTTAATAGAAGAAAAAAATAAAACAGTCGTAATTAGCACAAAATAATATATTCAGTGACAAGAAAAATTAATTATTAATTTAAAATTATTTTACTTGCACGTAAAGTCCCTGATTGAATAAATGTGATGCATATTATTTCAAAGTGCTTATTTTATTTTATCTATACCTTTGAAGTCTAAGCGATGCTGAGTAAAAGTTAACTGTGCTTCAGAAGGGTAACTCTAAGAATGATGAAACTGTCTTAAAATTAGAAAACAGTTGATATATTCCCCGAAAAGAATCGTATAGAAGAAGAAAAATGTTTAAAATATTTATATTCATATGCAACTTAATTTTATAAACAGATTTGCAGTCTTAAGCGTTTTTGTAATGTGTTGTTATTATTAATTCCTCACATATGTGAATATAACTTAATATTTCTTATTTAAAATAATGAGAGGAAAATGTTATGTATTTTTCTCTTTTAATTGTGATTATAACTTGGCATTTATGTACTCAAAGAATGTTTCTTAGACACAAAAAATTCTACAAATTATCGAAAAGCAAATCAATGAAATCAGAAAGTATTTATAAAAGTAAATTTGAGTCTACATATTATTGAAAAAGTGAAAAAGTGCACAAGTGATCAGGGAAAAATTTAATGATTTTAAAAGATTTCTATAGAAATTTCCTGGCATACCTTGAATTTATATTTAATAAAATATCTTTCCATAAATATTAAATTGAATTTTTATACATTAATTTGAGTGACAAATTATAAAATAAAATTTTGTATTTATTTATATTCATATAATAGAAACTGAAAACACCATAAATATTCCGTCTTTCCTTGCTTGCTTAAAAAGAAATGCAAAATTTTGATGGAATGAGTCTCGATTGTATTGCTTTTGTTAAAGTGCAAAGTTGTTTGACAAATAATTAAATTTACCATTTTCAGATATATCTTCAAATATCACTCTTTCCCAACATAATTTACAAAGGTTGAAAGTCAATATACAATCAATTAAACTTAGTATTAAACACCATCCTAATATCAATGTCAGCATTCAGTTAAAACATTCGCCGCAAATTTTGTAACAAGTGGGGTGTAATTTTTAAACTTTCAATGATTTCTGGTCAAGGGAGCAAGGAAGTACTCAGCTATTCTAAAATATATTATTTTGACACTTATTTTGATTCTTTTGCAGTTTTAATTTTTTATCCTTCATTTTTAACATGACAAATGATTTTAACTTAAGCTTTGAACAAATTAAACGAATATTCAACTAACCACAGCTTAAATGATTTTTAATTTCAAAATAAATTGAGATTACGAGTTGCAAAATGTAAAAAGAAATAAATATTTACTCCTATTTTTCTTGTAAAATGTTTATGAATATTTAAAAAAATATTACTACGATGTTCTTATTCTACGAGATAAGGATATAACCATTCTAATTTATTTTACCCTTGTTTTATATATGTAAGAAAGTAATTTATAATTAGAAAGAATTTAATTTTTCCTTTAAGAATCTTAAATGCTCCTTTATGTGTTTAATTTTGATTTTGCAATGTTTTCTTTAATTACATTTTAATTGTTTATTTTCACATTTTTAGTTCAAGAATTTTTATTGAAAATGTAAAATAAGAACAAAATGTCAATAAAATAAATAAAATTGAAATATTAAGGAAATATATATAATTGTTTTACAGAACTGTGTATTATTTTACGATTTTTTCATTTACATTTAATTAAAATATTTTCTAATATTCACAATTTGTAAAATAGTTTTCCTAGAGAAATTATTGGAATAATTTTTTAATTTATTAAATAAAATATTTTCTTGCATAATTTTATTATTACAGTATTTATAATAGGATAATATATTGTTTTAGGAAGCTTTTGAAAAATTAAAAGAGACAGACAAGTTGAGTTTTTTCTTATTTCTTTTTAAAACTTCTTGGAAAATCTCTCATCATATTTCAAGTGTTCAATTAAAATAAGTTGAAAATGCTTTATTTCCAAGAAAGGCAACATAAAAAATAGACATGAAAAGCTTTTGAGATCCTCGCAGAACATATTGTTCTTCTTTTCAAAACGAAAAATGGTATTTCAGTTCAAAAGAGTTTCCAATTACATGAAATAAGTCTAAGGAAAAGATAAAATCAATCCGCCACCATTTTATTGTAATCCAATACAAAACAAAGCATTTATCACTTTTACAATGAATGATTTTCTACTTGGAAATTTCCTGAAGATTTTTTTTTATTTAATAGGCTAATAATTTATAAGTTTATATATCTATTCATTACAAAATATTTTATATGAGGAACATGTTGAATATATTTTAAAATATTCATTTTCACAAATGATGCATGAAAACGTAAAGATTTACGATAGATATAATTTTTTACATTGAAATATTATTTATTAGTTTTTCAAAAATATCTAACAAAATTAAATAAGTTTGCAAAATTTATTATCAACACCAATGATCTTTGACTTATTTTAAACGTTAATTTATAGTGTGATTTTAGTTTGATCTAAATGAAATATATTTAAATATGTTTGCATCAAACTATATTTTAATGCAATAACATTTTACTTATAACTATTATATTTCGTTAAGTTTCTTTTGAAATTTGTTTCTGTTATTGTTTTGATTATGTTTCTATTATTTACAACTTATAGATATTAATATGAGTCACCAACATTAAAGTGTGTGATGCTTATTTGTTAAAATAACTTATTTGTATCATATTTTATTCACTTAAAATAAACTTTATTAATTTTTCTTTTGTACTAATTTGAATGCTAAAATTTATATTTCCATTAAAATGATTAGCCATGACGAGTTTGCCAATCCTTCTTAACATTTTATTAAAAGACTAAATAGTCTTATAAACCATTTTTAATTTTAAAAAATTGTGTTTAAATTACAAAAGGACAAATAAAAGATTAAATAATTTTTATTATTAAAAATAGTCATGCACAAAATGTATTCATATTTTAGATTTATTACGAAGTATCTAGTTGTGCCAACATTTTTCTAATTTTCTAATTTATATTAAAGCATGCATTTTAAAATATTAAGATGAAAGCTAACAATTTTCATCCATTTGATTTTAAATAATTATTCCGTCATTCATTTAAATAATTAAATTTTATAAGAAAATATTTATACGATAATAATCATAAGTATTGGCTCATAACGAATGAATTCTAGAATCTCTCATTATATCGTAAACGAATATTTGTTTACTTATTGTTTAAAATTAGCTATAAATCGTATTTTAATTGTTCATTAATCCAATGTAACTCCAAAGTATTAACGAAAGCACGAGTCAATTTTTCTTTAAAAACTTGATAATGATATATTCAATGTTTTATTTTTTTAAATAAATTTATTATTCAAAATAAATTTATTTTATTAAATAAATTTATTATTCAAAATGAAATTTTGCTGTGTTTTGTAAAATGTAGAATTTTTTTTATAAAGTAATACAAGCATTGTAAATGACTTAAAATAATTGAACAAACTATCTTAATTTATTATAGAATTTTTAAGAATGTAGGATTTTTTTTCACATTTCCACACGATACATTTCAAATTAAATGATAATCTCCTCAAAACTTAATTATAGAAGTAAATTAAATATGCTTTTCATTAATGGTTCAGTTTTGCTCCAAAATATAAGATCGTGAACTAGTAAATGTTATATTTTTTGCGATGATTTATGTTTTATGCATTGCATTAAATAATATTATAAATTATTTGTCGAATTGACAAATTATGAGCTTCAACACAGAATTTAAACGAATGAAAAATTTTATACATTTGCATTAAAATAAAGATGAAATATCCAATTAATTTGTTCAATAAGCTGCCCAACATAGGAAAATGTAACACCATAAAATATTGGATAGAATGTGATAAACATTGATAAACAGTCAGAGCATGCATATATAAATAAGTGATGTTATTTACAAAAAGATAAATTTATACACTGACGAAATATGCAGAAAATCAGTAAGTAGTATAGCCACCTCTCGCGGTGATGCAAGCAGATATTCTGCGAGGTAGAGAGTCAATTAACGTGTGGACGGTGTCCTGGGGGATAGAAGCCCATAATGGTCTGAACCATTCTGCACAGTTTGTCCTCCGACGAAGGCTGGGGCATAACAGACAAGCGACTTTGTAGCCCGTCCCAGATATGCTCTATCGGGGAAAAATCAGGAGACATCGCAAGGCAAGGAAGCAACTGGATATTCTGCAAGGCTTGTCTGCTGACTAGAGCCGTGTGCGATGTTGCGTTATCCTGCTGGAAAATACTATTGCTTAAGGTAAGGTAGAACAACAGGTTGCAGCAGCTCATCCACGTACCGTCGTGACGTCAATGTGCCTCTGATGTGTATTAGGGGTGATCTGCTATAGTAGCTGATTGCACTCCAAACCATTATTACACATTGACGAGCGGTGTGGCGTTCAACAATAGTGGTCGAATTGGCTCTATCTCCCCGACTTCTCCAGACTCTCACGCGGTGACTATCATTAGTCAAATAGAACCGAGACTCGTCGCTTAACACCACATTCTACTATTCAGTCGTCCAAGTGGTTCGATGACGACATCATCGCAATCTCTCCCTACGGTGGCTTGGCGTTAATAACAGTCTTTGCAAAGGGCGGTATGTATGCAAGCCACTTTTAGACAATCATCGTGCAACTGTTTTCGCAGATATTGGAGCATCCAGAACTGGCTGCACATAGTGCAGAATGTCAAGAGAATTTGATTGTGGGGCTGCCATAGCTGCACTTCAGATGCGTTGATACGTCCATTCTGTTGTCCGTCTAGATGGACCTGGTCTTTTACGACTATTAGCATTTAGTTCATTCACCCATCTATTCCAAATTCTATACACAGTTGATGCATCTAGGCGGGTTTCAGCAGCGATACGACGGTAGGACCAACCAGCCGTACGTAAGCCTACAATTCGACCTCTCACAAAACCGTCTGTTTGTCGGAACTGTCTTCGATGTCATCGTCCAGTCATCACTTCATCCACACATGTCTTCTGCATCTTTGAACTTCACGAAATACATGATTTCCTAAGCGTCAAAGAGATAAGACTGTTGGCTTGTCCGCCGCTTCTATCTCTTTTATCTGCCATGCAATTATCGTAATCGCATGACCAACTTGCATTTACATTATTTGCATAACATGTTCCGCTGCGTAATCTCCGAAATTTGCATATTTATACGACCAAAACTTCTTGGTGTTGCATTTTCTATGTCAGGCAGTGTATATGAAATTAATGACTCAATACCTATGGTAAATGGAACAGCAGAATTCTCGAGCTAGTAAAATGTTTACCCAAACATCTTTCTATTACTTATAATTATACACTTCTACTTTCATATAACATATTTTTTCATACATTTATTCAATAGGAAAGAATTTAAGGCTATTTTAAAATGCAGGATGTTTCTATTCTTTCAGTAGTACTAATACATGGTATGGAAAATGTAAATTTTAGTACCAAATACAAATTTTACTATAAAAGGTAAAAATGATTTAGCCCACTGATTTTCACAATTGTATTATCTCTTAGTAAAAAAATGCATTTAATTAATAAATTACATTTTTTTATTTTCAACGAAAATTAGGACATATTGGCTTCAGCTATAGTTTTTGAATTTTTCATAAAAAAAGCTAATATCGTTATCTGATCTAACTAAATATAAGCAAAAACCAACTTTCCTGCTTATCAAAAGATACAAAGTATATTTACATAATCGAATGTATATTACGTATGAAAAACGAATTGAATTTCACAATAATTCTTTGATTTACGCTTATATCAATAATTCAGATTACCACCTTTTAGTTTTTACTTTATGTCACAATGTACCGTACCGTATTGATGATTAGAAAATATGACAGATTTTGTCACTAAATTTCTGAAGTTAAAGTTAAAATTATTCTAAATTTATAGTTACTTGATAACTTTTCCAAATACTTGAAGCTAATAATTATAAAAGATATGAATTAATAAAATTACTTCAGCTTCTCTACTTAAATATCTTTGACTTTAAAATTAAATATACTTTTTTTTAATAATACAGACTAGACTGCTGGGCGAAAAAAATTAATTTATAATTATGGACTCAAATGGTATTTCCACTTATCTATACATTTTTAAATTTTATCTTGTAAATGCATGTAAGTAAATGCAATGAAAAATATTCAAGTTTTAGATTAATATATTATCTTTAAAAAAATATATTCTAGTAACCTTAGCTTCATTTTTTTATTATATATATTTTTAAATAATTCAAATTCAAGAATCTTTCCTTGAAAATAATGCTTTAATCATTTTTTCAAAAGGAATACTTTGAAGACGTTGATAAATGCTGCAAAGATGAAATGAAAAAAAAAATACATTTACAAAAAAAGTTTAAAATATATTTTTTTATTAATATGCAACTAAGCTAAACATAGATTAAGAACAAATAAAATGTAATGAAAAAGGAAATAAAAATATTATTTGATAAGAGAGGATGTAAAAGGTTATTAAATATCCTCAACAATAAAGTTCAATTGGAAAATAAAGTTTGTTGAACTTCAAGATATAAATTTTTTTAAAAACCAAAAATTAAATCTGATGCCAAACTTTTTGTACACTCATTGCATTTAACAAAACCATATGATCTTAAAACACATTATTAAACACAACCATTTAATTGATTTACAAGATAAAAGATTATTCTAAAAATAAAAGCAATTTATTTAAATGCAAAAAAAAAAATTTGTTTTCCGTATCTGTATATTTAATTTAGATTTCTAACATTTTAAAAATCGTGATAAAATATAATCCAAAAAAACGATATTCGCATTAAAGGGAGGAGTTCGCTTAAAGTACAGCTCGACTTCCTGTGAATTTAGTCCAGACATGGTAATGACATTTCATAAAGCAAAGTCTATATACTCAGATATGTTCCAGGGCAATGACTGCCCTATTTATGTTTGAGCAATTTAGCGTTCTGAATAGGAAGTAAATAGCAAGTTTTTTAATCATACGCATGATTGCGTTTGAGGAAAATCTTTCTTTTTTGTTGATACAAATATTAATTGGTTTAGCATTTCTTTTGTAGTAAAAAATTTCAATACAATATAGATTTCTAAACTTATTGAAAATACAAATTTTCATATATACAATAGGATATTAAGAATTATTCTATAAATTTGTAAAATGATTTTAAATTTTTTTAATGTCTAAAAAATTACTCCAAGCTATTAATTAATAACCAACTCTGATATAAATTAAAGGTAACATTTTTATATATATAATGTAAAGTTATTTAGTGACGTATTAACATATTGGTAAAAATTGATAAAAATATAAATTGATCATTCTATAAAACCAAACAAAAATATTATTGAAGACTAAAGTTTTTTTTTTCGACATTACATGCCTTTCTATATTGTATACATTTTTGTGTGATGTGGACAAATCATTATACATTTTATTTTTCACTAGACACAAATTATGTCACCAATATCTTTTACTCTATGAAAAGTTATATTTCCAATATATTTGTTAATATATTAAAGTAATAACGTAATTAATTATAACTTATGAAGCAATTTTCATTTATTATAAATAAGTTTGAAATACCTACTATACATATAAAATTTAAAAAAAACATTAATTACGGAATAATTTTGGTAATTTCAAAAATTTAAAGAAAGAAAGAAATTGAAATTATTTAAGTTACATTATTTGATGATACAAGAATAAAAAATTTTGAATTCTTCATGCAAATGGATTTGTGAGCCCCGAAAATTTAATAATTAATACTTTGATAAATCTTTGATAATATTTGTTTTTATTCACATTAATAATCCAAAATATCTAGTACGTTTCATATTTTCTTCGATAGACATATTATATGTGTGAAAATAAAAAAAAAATTAAAAAATTCTATAGAATGAATAGGGGCAAAATATAGCAACACCGATTTCAACTTTTTAATTTTTAGGATAACATATTTGAAATAATGATTAAATGTTTAGTAAAATCATTAAACATTTCCCTTAAAAAATGTACATTAAACAAATATTTCAAAGTAATTGAACCAAATTTAAATTTTTGTAACTTCGGGAAAGTCAAACATCACCTCTGCCACGGATAGTAACTTCCTATTTGAGTTCATTAAACCATGGTTAAGCAAGCCTCGTTGCATGAATAAGTGCCTTATAATCCTGGAAGATTTATTTCTTGCTAGAAAAAGTTTGCATATAAGTATGGAACTGGTAAACTTATTTCAAACGAGTGATTCGTGTGTTCAATCTTTCTGATAACTTGAGGATGAAACTGACTACTTTCGTATACTATACCGAGGTCATAACCAATCAGCTGCTCGTGGTCCATGGCAAACTTAATCTTTATTAATTGTTGTATCAACCACATAAGCTATTAAAATTCTGTAATAAAATGTCATTTCCAAAAACTGCTTCCCGCTTGAGATACAGATTTAGGTATATTAACATAGTGTACCATCTTTTTCAGATTGTTTTATAATTGAGTTGTGTGTATATATCATGTTTTAAATATTAGTTTTAATTATTCTTAATTTATTTACACATCATTGTACTCAAAAATGAGAATATTTATAATAAAATTTAGTTAAACATGAATTTTGATTTTTAAATATATTGAATAAAAATTGCATAACAGACTTTGAACTACTTTAAAAAACAAGCTTCAAAAACAATTTATATGGAAACATAATTGATAACAAACTAGAAAAAGTACATCAAAAGCAACATTATTGTTATTTCTAAGTAATGATTTTTTCTAAGAAAAATATTTATCCCTCAGATGTGAGAAAAAAGAATTTTTACTTTTAATGTTTATATTTATGACAGTTGTGAAAATTCTCAAATTGTTAAAGAATGTGAATTTGATAAACAATTCTGTAACAGATAAAACATTAAAATTAATCAATAAGCTCATGTTCTTTTAAATGACATGTTTCTAGTCCTTTATCTAAGCAAAAAGATCTTTTTATTCCTGGGAAATCTCAAATTTCTTTCTTCACAAAATTGTTTTTGGATGACAATCACTTTCTGAAGCACTTACAATTGCTTTAAAAGAATGCTAGAATCATCGATTGCTTTTCTGTTCGTGGAGAAAAGGAGTGGCATTATAATCTTATAAATATCTGATTATCTAATGGCATATTTGAAAATAAAACAGAGAAAACATATACAAAATATAATTTGATAGCTTTATTCGTTCAATATGAAATTAAAAGTAATTCAAGTAATGAATTACTAGTTTAAAATTTTAGACTATGCAAAAAATAAAAAAGGTGAACATTTTGCATGTGGTGACATTGTTACTAATGACTTACTAATTATTTTAATGAAGTTATATAAAATCAATATAAAATTCAAAACTAAATTCATATTTTTCATTTAAAACCTTATTTTTAAGATATTATAACTGCTTCATAAAGATTTTCTTTAAAGATAAAATAGCGGTTTGAGATAAAAGTGACAATTATATTCATTAACCCGTTAAAAAGGTTAAAATTTTTTGAAAGATTTAATCAACATCTTTCGCTTATAATGATAACGCTATTATGAAAAACAAAAACTGATAATGCTTCTTGCAGTGTTGAACTGTGATATATATACATGCATAGTGCTATTTATTATACCATTCTGACTCATTAAAATTGCTATGCTATTAAAAAAATATAAGAATAGTTAAGTCACATGAAACTAAGAAATGATTAAAATAACTAAGTGATCAACAATTCAGTTTTTTAATTGACTTTAAAGAAACAAGCAACTTCTGAAGCATTGCTTAAAATAATAGTTGTACAGTGTACTTTTCATTTGGAGGACACTTCGTAAAGTAGCAATTTTCTCAGAATGACAATATAAATCAAATGAAAAGAAAACGTGCCTACCCGCAACTGTCATAATTCTAATGAGTGATCGAGAGTGAGCAATTGTAAAAACTCAATTAGTGTCATATGAATACAGACTTTTTGGGTTTCTTAGATTCTTACATGAATGTGACATATAAGATCTCAACATTATCCAATGAATAACACCTGAGAAGACAAATATATTGTGAGACTTGCCTATCAAAACTATACATGCACATAGTGAACCATTAATCTGAAATTGGACTTGTCTATGACGTGTCTAATATCGGCGTATACAGAGAAACGACGTTACGTTTTAAACACAGCATGGGCTATCACTTTGGTGATCACTAGTTTAGATTTCCTTAACAATGTATCACTTAGAGACAGACGGTAGCTTTCAATGACATTTTTTTAAGATTTAGGTTTAACTTTTAAATAGATTTAGGAGTGAGATAATTTTGCCTTTTTGCTTAAGTCCTGGTTCTACGGGCACTTATTTAAAAGCCGTATTCTAACCACAAACACGAAAAACCAGATACGGCTGGAGATTCCGTATATGGTTCTCCGTGTTTTTCTAAGAGTATAAAAATTTGTTACGTAAAGAACGTTTGTCGCCTAGTCTCTACTAATATCATCATAGAGGTTCTGGACCTAATCAGATAGTATATCCATGGGTAGTTGATTATAAATGAATGGTGATTGGTATATCTATGACACGTTTTAGGCTAATTTATGTTCACTATTTTCAATGCCTGTAGTCTCATGATAGTTTCATTCCTTCAAAAAGATTATGAAAGAATATAAATTCATTTTCCTGGATATTGAGAGTATTTGATTATTGCCTTGGCATGCATGATTTCCGTGCCACATAACAATAAAAAACATGTAGTCATGGTTAACTGAATGGGATACCCTAATGGAAGAAAAATTTAGGGCATTACTTTAATTTCAGCAATATTGTGTTACATATGAAAATTACATTAAATTAGTATAAAATGTTCTAATTACAAATTAGTTTTAGAAAGAAACATCGACATTATATTTATTTCACTAGATTTAATGGCAGATTTAAATAATAATTTTTAAGTCTACAAAATATCTAAAATTTTAGTCTTTAAGACATAAAAATTCTGATGTCATTAAGGTTTTTCAAAGTTCTTAAATATATTTCAATATTTAAAATTAAAAAAAAGATGAAAGTTTCTAAAAAGCTTTTATACATATCGATAAGTTAAGACTAATAAACTAAAAACAGTTTTATATGTATAAAATAAATACAAAGTTAGTATTTATTTAGCAGTTTATTTGCCTTAAATACTTATGTTTAAAAAGACATTATAAGACATATCCTGTTTCAGCATGTAAATTAAAATTTAATTTCTTAATCACACTTAAATATTAATATTGTGCATTTATTATACTTGAAAGTAGTGATATCAAATTTGTAATTTTAAATACAAAATAAAAATTTGCTCATTTAAAGTTTATTGCTTTTCCCTTAAGAATAAACGAAAGAAAATATTCAAAGATAGGTTTTCGAAATTTAAACCTACATTTGTGATTTCATTCATATTAAGAAATTGAGAGTTTGAGGTGAATAGTTTTATGAAAAAATAAAGGAAAAATAATGTATTTCATTAATACACATTAATATTTTTATCTTAAAAGGTTATGAAGTTTGGCATTTTTTATCTTTTCTGTTCATTTAAGAAATTAATTTTGCAAATTGTTGTGTATTTTACATTCAAACAAAAAATAATGAGTCGTCCTATATATTTTTTAAATATATTTAAAGAAATGCAATATACTTTGAAACAATGATAAAAATTGGAAATATTTTATTTTTACACAAACACACATTTTAATTCTAAAACTTAGTAAAATTTCAACTTTATTTAATGTTTAATTGTTTCTATTTAGAACATCTTTATGTTGTTTAAACGTTACCTGAAAAGATTTGAGAGATTTTTGTTAGCTAAGTAAAATCCATGGAATTAGATGACCAGTTTATCAATCTACGAGAGCTCGCGTTCAGGAAAATACTTTATAAATTCAAACAACAATTGAAAAACTTAACTTAACTCTACAATATTAATGCTTAATTTCTCTTACTTGTTAGAAATTAAAAAATAAGATCCAGTTACAGCACACACACACACACACACACACACACACACACACACACACACACACACACACATATATA
>JAPDSC010162520.1:0-11418 GCA_026290005.1 Latrodectus geometricus | reverse complement strand
TATATATATATATATATATATATATATATATATATATATATAAATTACAAGAACAGCCGATTCTTAAATTTTTGAATGAATATATCAACAATTTTTATGTTATTTTATATTATAAAATTTCGTAATCAAAATTTCTTTCTTTGTACTTCTGTGTATAGTTTCCTCATTAGTATTATACACATTCAAATTTATTTTTGTGCTGTGGATAGGGATCATATAAAAGTAAACCCATTAAAAAGTTGCAGAAATCTTTTCGAGTAAAGCTATAAAACAAAGTTTTCGTAATACAATTAAAAAGTACTTTTTTATGTTGTAAATAGGGAGCTCATAAAAAAGTCTCCAGTAGAAAATATCTCAAAACTTTACGAAGTATCTAGAAATTGCTTTTTGAAACGAAATCTAGAGACGAGGCTAATATTTTCAGGATAGGGATATCCCGATATGGAAAGCCGAAAAGTGAACTTAATGAAAATTACGTGAGTAATTTTAAATGAAGGATAAGTAATTATAAGGATAAGAAAAAATATATAGACAAGTATTAAATTTGGAAATTGAAAGCACTGAGTACAACCAATTTGCACTATAGTGACTATACATTTGTAATACAATTAGCTTAAGCAATATTTATTTAATGTGATAAATATATATGAAAAATTGAAAAACACTAGATGGACGATTAAACAATTTCATTTTTTTTTTTTTTTGATAATTTCGTTAATAATACTCTAATATAAATGAAATTTTCATATTCACTTAAAAAATAATACAAAAAATACCACACAAAAACAAATTTGAGTGTTCATATTTTTATAAATTTAGATGATGGCATTTTTAGTTGCACATAGTTATTTGTAATCCAGTTATTGTTTCATATGCCCTCAAAGAACAAAATCGCATTAATTTTAAAAGATAAATATATTTTTTTTCTATTGAAATAAAATTTGTGACTGTATTTTTTAATAATGTAAATAATATCCCTTTTCATTTTAACTTAATTAATTTCTTACAATAAAAGACATTGTAAATAGAAAGATATATAAATTTTCATTTAAATTTGTTTAGATACAGTGACTTACGAAACCTAAAATAATCTCAATTATTTTTGCTAAACATTAATTTATATTTAATATAACAGTGTTTATTTCTATCATTAAAGCATAGTCAATATTCATTTCTTTCCGAATATTCATGGCTTCTCAAGTTTGGATGGCTATTTCCACAACTTTTGGATAGACGCTTATAAAATTTGATTTCAACATATATAGACTGGTTTACTGGAAAAAAGTAGTCAACAAGTGAAGAGTAGTCAACAAGTGTAACACGTATTAATGATTACGTGGAACGCATTTTGGAGTTGATAAAACATGACACAATATTTATAGAATCAAAAAAAAATAGTGAAGATCAGTGCAGTCTTATTGATTTGTATGCATCATACAGTAATAGTCTACCAAAGATAAGTTAGTTTACAAAATAGTGTAATAATTGTACCTGCAGTTTATGAGTTCATGTCTAAATCATACAATAATTTGTCTTTACGCATTGGATGACTTCGTTAAAGGATGTGTGGGGTGAAATTACCAGTCCCAACAATTTTCTCATATATTTTATAAGGTTTTGCGGAAGTAATAGTTCAATGGGATCAAAAAATAGCTTTACTTTTACGAAATGTTTAGGACATAATCTATGTATATGGCAATTATTTTTATGCATCACAATTAAATAAAGCCGACAGAAATTTTGGTTTGTTGTCATTTCTAAAACTTTATGAAATGAATAACAGAAGACTGGAAACCCCATTCTGACCCTCATTCAAGGTATTATATTTGACTCATAATTTAATTTCATCATAATATATTTCAGAGATATATATTCGGTTTGTAGAAGAAAGAAACACGAAAATAACTAATTTTGAAAGAAGACTTCTCTCATAAAAATTTCTAAAAACAGTAATTCTTCAATTTTCTCTTCCTAAGGCCACCACAAAAATTTATGTCAGAACTTAGAAAATTATGTATGCAAGTTATGATTCAACGTAATGGACAATAAAATTACTGATGGTTTCTAAATTACCTTACGAAGGTCTTATTTCATAGTAAGCAAAAACATTTTGAGCAAGAACAACCAAGAAACAAAACTGCCAATAAAATCCCATTAAAGAGATATCCTGTTTCTTTTCATCAGTTAAACACCAAGACTGACGTTGCATTGAATACTTAAGGAATTTGATCTTGAATTCATTTTTCCACCTTATATTCATTCCTGTGCTTTGTTATTTTGTATTCATAATTCAAACATTGTGTGTTATTTATTTCAACTTTTAAATTTGAATCTAATCCATTGCTGTGAAAAAAAAAAAGAATTTCGGCAAAATATTCCAGGGAATATAATGCGGACTGACACACTTCCCCACAAAGCTTATCTCTCTTATTCATCTATTTACTTGCAGTTTATTTTTTATGTTTAGGAAAAATTGTTCTTCTGTAATGTATTTTTATGTAAATATACATTCCCTAAAGGTATTTATCCAATCATATTTATATATTATTTTTATATATAGAAAAATTTAAATATTCTTTACTAACGTTAATATTACTGGAAAATTGTTTGATTCTTCTGTTATATTTCCTGCTTTTTTAAGTAAAATTTTAAAAATATATATAAAAAAAATTAAATACACAACTGGCCATTAAAATTGCTACACCAAGAAGGCGACATGGTACAGACGTGAAATTTATACGAAAGGAAGAAAGTGCTGTGATATGCAAATGATTAGCTTTTCATCGCATTCAGACAAAGCAGGTGCCAGTAGCGACACCTACATTGCGTTTAAATGAGGAAATTATTCAGCCGGTTCTTCATACACAAATTACATTTGAACGTTGTTTCTTGGTGAAATGTTGTTGTAATGCCTCGTTTAAGAAGGAGAAATGCGTACTAGCACGTTTCTGACTTTGATAAAGGTCGAATTGTAGCGTACCGGGATTGCGGTTTATCTTATCGCAGTTTTGCTGCTCGCGTCGGTCGAGATCCAATGACTGTTAGCAGAATATGGAATCGATGGGTTCAGGAGGGTAATACGGAACGTCATGCGGGATCTCAACGGCCACCTATCACTAGCCGAGAAGACAGGCATATTATCCGCATGGCCGTAATGGATCGTGCAACCACGTCACGAGCCGTGAGTCAAGAGACGGGGTCGTTTGGAAAGCAAAAAGTATCTGCACGAACAGTTCGACGACGTTTGCAGCAGCATGGATTCTCAGGTCGGAGACCATTGCTGCTGCTTCCCTTGACGCTGTGTCATAGTCATGAGCGCATCCAATGGTGTGATCAACGACAAATGTGTGGCGAGACGTCATCTTTTCAGATGAATCCAGGTTCTGTGTTCAGCATCATGATGGTCGCATCCGTGTTTGGCGGCATCGTGGTGTACGCACACTGGCAGCGTGCATTCGTCATCGTCATACTGGCCCATCACCTGGCGTTATAGTATGGGGTGCCATTGGATACACGTCTCGGTCATCTCTTGTTCACATTGACGGTGCTTTGAACAGTGCACGTTACATTTCTGGCGTGTTACGACCCGTGGCTCTACCCTTTATTCGAGCCCTGCGAAACCCTACGTTTTAGCAGGATAATGCCCGACCGCATGTCGCCGGTATTGTACGGAACTTCCTTGATACGGAACATGTTCGGCTGTTGCCCTGGCCAGCACGTTCTCCAGATCTTTATCCAATAGAAAACGTCTGGTCAATGGTTGCCGAGCGACTGGCTCGTCACCAAGTGTTAGTCACTACGGTTGATGAACTGTGGCATCGTGTTGAAGCTGCATGGGTATCTGTACCTGTACATGCAGTCCAATCTCTATTTGACTCAATGCCCAGACGTATAACTGCTGTTATTACTGCCAGAGGTGGTTGTTCTGGGTACTGATTTCTCAGGATCTATCCAGCCAAATTTTTTGAAAATTTAATCACTTGTTATTTCTAGTATAATATATTTGTCCAATAAATATCATTTTGTTATTTACATTTCTTCCTGTTGTAGCAATTTTAAAGGCCAGTAGTGTACAATCTAAGAAATTTTTTCAATAAGTTAACCTTTTAAATTAAATTCTAATTATTTTATTAAATCACAGTCAATTATAATAATTTAAACATAAGTGATTATCATATTAACATTATTTTTTGTTTCTTAAATTGTATCGTTTTTTTTTTTTTTAATGAAATTTCACTTATTTATGGAAAAATATTCATTATATTTTTGGAAAAATATTCATTTTAAAACGATTTAAACTATTTAATTAAAGCTTATTAGAATACAGGTAAAGTATTTACACATTTTTCATTTCACGCTTTGTTTTAATATTAATTTAATTCATTTTACAGTTAATAAATTGACAAAAATCAGAGGCCCAAAATGTTTTATAAATTACAATCTAAAATTATATTAAAAGTTTTTCTTCACAATTTAATTTGATATTCCTATGCATTTACGTTTTGCATAGGCAAATTAATTTACGTTTGCAAATGATAACGAAATATTCCAATGCAAACGCAAATTTACTAAAGAATATGAAGAGCATATTTCAAAATGAAACGTTATTTGAAAAGTAATATTTCAAATATTTGTATTGATTCATTTCTGAGTAAGAAAGATTTGGCTATCTGTCCCAATTTTTCAATTTGATTTAAAATAAAAATGATTTTCAAAAGAATGATATAAAGTATAAGGTTTGCAATTTTCTCCTTGGAGAAATTTTATAAAGAAAATGGGCAATGTCTAAAATGAAAATAAATTCTATTGAAATAGTGTAATGCAATATCGTTGATTTACTTCAAGTATTGAAAAATATATTAATAAATAAAATGGAAGTGAAGTGTGGTGCTGAATATTCGAAATTCGAATGAACTTCCTTTGAATTTTTATATGTGAAAACTAGTGCAAAATGCACTATCCATAACTAGTATCTTTTTAAAATGTTCATATTTAAAGACTAATACTAAGTATTAAATTATAAGTTTAAAATATAAATTTGAATACTAAAACATAATTCATTGTTTGAAACAATTATAAAAACTTTCTTTTCTCACTATACACTTGAAATTATATAATGATGTATAAGCATTTTTAATTTATAAACATATAAGTTATTTATATAATATTTAAGATATTTATATAACATTTAAGAATTTATATTGAAAAATGTACTTTTTTTATTGAATGAGGCTGTATGGTATAGGATAAAGGTATTTGTATTATTATATATAAGAATTATTAAATCATCGTATAAATTCAAACCTTAAGGAAAATTTAGCAAATTAAGAATTTAGAAAAAAATGATATGTAATTTGAAGAAGTCTTATTATAAAAAGAATCTGGGTTTCATTTAACGTAAAGTAAACAAAATCTCAAATAATTTTGTTTGTTCTCAAAATGGTAGTGTCGAAATTTCTAATCTTAAATTATGCAGAACAGCGGTGCGCATAAAAATGTCTATTGTACACAAAATAATATAATCGAAAAAATGAACTTAAAAATGTTGTCAAATGTTCCTTATATATTATATATAAAGGTTTTTATGTAAAACTTAACTGTAAAAGTAAAAACATTACTAAAATAGGTCTGGACGGATATTCGTCAAGTCATATTTGGAAAGATATCAGTCACAAAGACTTCCCTTTGAAGATATGTGAGTTGATGAAGATACAAAAACTTCTTTTACATTGAAAAACATGAGGATAAAATTTGAATGTATAAATTTTTATGAAAGAATATGAAACTTCTTTAAAGACTTGTCTCCCCTTAATATCTTTTTCTATGTAAAAAAACGAAATCAAACAAACAGAGCAATAATATTACTTTATACTTCACATAGAGGGTTATACACTCTGAATTTTTCGAAGCAAATATCCGTTGTCTAGAAAAATGCTTAAAATCATTTTATAAAAGCAATTTTAGAAATAGCATTATGACAAATAAGAAAATTTCAGATTTGCGTCAAAGTTGCATTTTTATTCATAACGTTTCATATTTTAAACACTTTTTGAGTTTTAAATTTTTAATCTTAATTAAATTGAAGAAGCATTTTACTTCATTATAATAATATATGATTTAAAGAATTTTCAAAATTTAAATTTTAAATCAGACTCTGTTCATAATTGTATCGCAAACTGTTTAAATTATTTACAGTATGCACAATATATTCATATTCAAAACATGTAAATTCCACTGAAATTTTATTAGATCATATTAGAATTTTTATTTTGAGTATTGATATTGATTTAACTAGATCATCAAAGTGTTAAGCAATTTGAAACATTCACAAAACAGAAATATTATTAAATGTATTTTACTTTGTATAGTTCCCTTAATAAAAAATAAAATTTCCACAAATTTTATTATATAAACATATTAGTTAAAGTAAGCATATTTATCAAACTTTATGATCGCGCATTTGAATAAGACTATTTTTTAGGAACAAATATATAAGTTTATAATAAGGAAATCATACACTGTGTTAAATTATAAATTTAATAAAAAAAGGGAAACATTTTCCTAGCTAACACAAAACATCCTATTCCTCCCTTTACTGTTGTTGATATCAGAAATCAATGGTTTAATGATGCGCTTTCTAAAGGTAGTTCTTAAAATGAGTATTAACATTGTGGTATAAAATGAACATTACGTCAGAATTAAAGTATAAATCATGATGAATCTCTCCCGGCAGATACAGTAAAAAAGTTATGGACCATTGAAGTAATATGTGAAGTTTAACTTATGATGAAACATTTGTTTTCCTTACTAAAATTTTTTGCCCTATATTCACACTTTTTGTAATGTCTTTGATAACATCACCTAAAATTTTCATAAAATATAAATTTTTTTAATATATTTAAGTTTCTTAGATCACTAAAATATGCTCCATTATTATTAATTTAATACTGCAGCTTATAGGAGCACATGATTAGTATACATAATTATTTAGTAGAGAAAATTATTAAGAAATATGTGATGAAACTGGAAGTATTTAACATTTTAGAGAAAATTATTAAGAAATATAGTAGTGAAAGTAGTAGAGAAAATTATTAAGAAATATGTGATGAAACTGGAAGTATTTAACATTTTTGGCAAGAAAAATTGGTTAAAAATAAAGAAAGGAAAATAATACAGGTCAACATAGTTT
Organism: Latrodectus geometricus; assembly: GCA_026290005.1. Taxonomy (NCBI): domain Eukaryota; kingdom Metazoa; phylum Arthropoda; class Arachnida; order Araneae; family Theridiidae; genus Latrodectus; species Latrodectus geometricus. The sequence continues at coordinate 4,229 of JAPDSC010162520.1, read as the reverse complement.
GGTACTTTGAATATTTCCTAGAAGGTTAAGGAATGTGAGTAAAATGAACATTTTAATATAATCCTGCAATCTTTATATGGAAAAAAAATTAAATTTAAATATATTTTACTCTTTACAAAAAAATCAATTAGTTTCTTAAAGTTTTCGCTTACAGTACATATTATGAAATGTTTGCCATTTTATGATCACATCGATTATCGTAAATATTAAGCGTATCAAAGCTAGCAAATAAATAGCTAAAATCTCCATTTTTACAAAATAACTAAATATTGATGTTTGTATACACAAAGTAAAAACTCAATGTATTTGTGATTGTTTTCAGATTCGAGATCTATAAGAGTCCATATTTTAATAAGTGAACACTTGGTTCACACTAACGAATATGTTAGCGAATTCAATAGTTTTGAAAGCTGTAAGATACATATTTCTGATTACTAAAAATTAAAATGAGAAATTAATAGATAGGTAATTGTTATGGACAGATAATATTTTTACTTTCACCATTAAATATTGTATATTTTGAAATATTTCGCCAAATGTAAGTTAGATTATTAATAATTTTAATAACTACTTTATTTGATTAGAAATTAGTTTCTATAATTTATATATAATTTTTTTATAAAAACTTTTATTACTTCATATGATTGATAAGTAAACTTTGTCAGTGATAATTTATTCACAGAGAAGATTATACAAAGTTCAAAGGTATGTACTATTTATTCCTATAATATTGCCTCTTGTAATATCTCAAAATAAAATACAAGACGCACAATGCTGTAATGTTTTTAAATGCTTCTTAAATGCAAAACTATTTGCTATGTGTTTATATAAGTGTAACACATTACAATATATTTTGAATAAAAAGTATTATTAATGGGACTAACTTTGTTTGTTATGAAATAAACTCATAATGCATCGGAAAACATTATATAAGTTATACATAAGAACGTTTTGTGGAATCATTATGGAATTATACAGAAGCAAACATTTATACACCGAAATTTGCAGGTAATTTAATCTGAATATCAATAATTTATTACAGTGCATCTTATGATATACATTAAATTTTAATTTTACTTTAGTTTACGAAAAAGAAGTAAAATCAATTAATAATAATTAAATTCAATTTTAAAATACTATTTTTGTTTTTTGTCACATAAAATGATTAAAAATTTGTTAAATAATGATATTAATGTAAGAAAATATTTACTGATATAAAGGACAATCATAGTATATGATACAATTAAAAAGAGTTTGCAGATAAATATATCTAGAAAGCACTGCACAATTTTTTAAAGAAAGGATTATGCTGTTGAAGAAATAGATAAAATATAATTCCGTTGATAAAAATAAGAGGAAAACTCTATAAATTGTAAAACAAAAACTGTCATAGTTATTAAATATTTGATTGGAAGTGTTTTTGACGCGTAATATTTCTAAGTTAAAACATAATTTCTTGCATAATATAAGTTCAAATAATTTTGAATATAAACATTAAATACCTTTTAGAGGGTTATTAGGAAGATTAGTTGAGTTTATAAATCATGCATTCAATTTTCCATCGGTTGCATTACTCAGAAATGTATTTCACCACGCGTACTATTGTTTCACTTTTAAATGATGAACATATTTTATCTTTTATATAAATTGACTACATTAATTAATATTTTTAATAATCCAAGAAAATCTCTGTTTGTATTATACTTATAACAGAAATGTATGAGAAATTGAAATAATGTTAGCCTACAAAAATGTAGGCAATTATTAATATTAGAACCGTATTCAAAGAAACTACATTAAACGCATTTCTAGAAAAAATAATTTAAAAAAAAAAAACTTTACAAATATCGAAAAAATTGCAGTTTATCAATTGAATGATGCAATAAATTTTTAACGATAAATGTAGATAGAAATGTATTGTTATATTTTCTCTACATAATACTTATCAATAAAATATAGTTTAATATCTACATTTTACTTTATCACTAAAGCAAAATATAGGTATTGGTATTAATCTTAATGCTGGTTGAGCTTAATGGAGCATATTCATGTACAATAGTGAGATCCATTTCCTTTACATCAAACTGATAAGCATGTTTCTAGAAAAAGTGAAGCAAAAAAAAAAATGAATAAAATCGGATTTCAGTCAGCACAAAATTGTTAACTGGTTATGGTTTACCAAGTCAAAAAACCACCTTTAAAAATTTGTAGAAAACTATTTCATAATATATTTTTAGCTATTTTCGAAAATATGCATAGTGAGATCGGAAAAAATATTAAATTAAATAACTATATATGAAAATTACTAATGATTTAAAATCTAAAATCTATTTAAAATAAATCTACACTGAAGTGAAAAACTTAAGTAACAGGTGGTTTTTCTGCCATAATTCCGCAAGAAATCATCTGAGGGACATGAAATACAGACATGTGACACATTATTTTGTACTTAAAGGATGACGAAAGCAAAGTTGTACAAAAATGAATACAATGAATACAGTATGGAATCAAACAAAAATAGACTTTTTTGAACTTACAGTATTCCTGCACAAGATCATCTGTCCAAAAGGAACAATAAAAAACAGATGTTCTTTAGTATGGGATATGCCCTCTCCAAAGGTTGCTTCTCACCGTCTCCTCATACTCATCACTAGATAGTCCAGCAGTTCTTGCGGTAAGAGTACCCATTCCTCAATCAGCACATAATTCAGTTGCTGCTTTTCCCCGGGGGATCCAATCGTGCCGCAATTCATCACCCCAAATCATCCCACGCATGTTCTATGGAATTTAAATCTGGCGAGTACTCTGGTCAATCCATTCGGGTGATGTCTTCACTTTCCAGTAGCTGCTAAACAGCATGAGTTCGATGTGGCCTTGCATTGTCCTCCATAAAAATGAAATCTGTTCCAATGGCACCTCGGAACAGACGCACATGGGGAAAAATTACCTCCTGACAATTGCGATCTCTGGTTACAGAACCTCTCTCGAAAACGTGGAGATCAGTCCACCCGTTCAGCAAAATGCCTCCCCAGACGAGAACTCCAGGACAACCATAACGGTCTCTTACCGTTATGTTACTGGAATGAAACCGTATCCCAACTTCTCTTAAAATTGACTGGCATTGAGAATCGTTTGTGGCACTGACACGACTCTCATCTGTGAAGAGGACGCGATTCCATAAATCAGATGTCCAGTTTTTGTGCTCTTTGCGCCACTCTAAACGGCGCCGTCGAGGGCGAGCTGTCGACGGAATAAAGTGTTCGGGAAGGTGGGAGTATAGGCTGCTTTTATGAAGGCGTCTGCCACAGTAAACCATGACACTTGTCGACCCGTTGCTGCACACAGTAGCTAAGCAATGACGCTTGCTGTTTAATTTCAGTTTTTTTTCGTCTGCAGAACGATACAGCGGTCATCCACTACAGTTGTTATCCTGGGGCAGCCAACATCAACTTTTCGAACAGCTGAACTTGTGGTTCTGAAGGCTTTGCAAGTCTGCGAAACGACACTTTTGTTGATTCCGAACTCTTCAGCTACACTGGTCACACTACGCCCCTCCTCCAGTTTTCCAATCATTCTTCCATGTGTGAAGTCGTCTAGGTGATTTCTTCTAGCCATATTTCCCGGATACACACACTTGCACTTGAAACGAAGTCTTTAATTGCTCCTCCATCCTTCCTTTTATTGTAGGCTTGAATTGCGAAGCCGAGCGCACGCGTTTTGCATACACGTCACATCTGACGTTTTGCATTGATATTTGCTTACGCATGACCTTTCGACTGAATTATGTGTTCATTGCACTGATCACAAGAACTACTATGCAATTTCATGACTATCTGCTTAAAATTTACTTTGTTGCTTAAGTTTTGCACACCATTGTAAATGTAATATCAGTTCGCATAGTGAGATACGAGTTACATTTTGTAAAAATTACTTTAAATAATTTACAAAACAAGTAATAAACTCAATTTTTTTCCAGTTATTATCAATTAAGGAAAAAAACATTTTTTATCAGAGATAGTTTTGGACAATTTTTTATTCAACAATATTTTTCTTTCTTTTTTCTTTTTTCTTTAATCTTTATTTAAATTTATATCTTTATGGATTGAACTGTAGTTTCCTTCTCTAATATAATTCTGATCATGAATAGGAAAAAATATTGTTCTCCTTTTGTCAAGAACTTTTTGAAGAAAAATTTGTTTTTATCAAAAAATATAATATATATATATATA
>JAPDSC010162517.1:37087-48706 GCA_026290005.1 Latrodectus geometricus | reverse complement strand
ATGTATGTATGTATGTATGTATGTATGTATGTATGTATGTATGTATGCATAATATAATATAATATTCAAATAAAAACGGAATGATGCAGAAATTAAATTTAGAAACAATTGTATTTGAGAAATGTTGCATATAAATTCGTCAAAAATGTACAAGCAATACAATCGTGTTTAAATCTGGAACAATCATAAAAAATTGACAAAAATACTGGTAAACTTAGGTTAGCGTATTTGTATCAGATATGCAAGTTTGTTCAATTGAATTGTAAGGGAAAGTAAATCTCTTCGTTTCTATCTTTTCCTGAGACGAATAGCGATTATGGCATTTGAATGAGAAATAGAAAGATAAAAATAATTCAACGTGGCAGGCAGGAAAGCTTATAATATTTTCCATGTCAACTGCTAAATGCAACTAGTGATAACGAAAAAGGAAGAACTAAAATCGTTTTCTGACGAGTTCACAGGTCGGTGTCATAATATTTGTGCTTCTTGTAAGAGGCAGGAAAGAATCGATAGGAATATATCGGAGGAAGAATAATACTATCCAAGACTCTCGATCGAAGAATCATTTGTTATTCTATGCAGAGGGGGAATCAAAATTGTCGAACGATCGCAGTGATTCGGAAATGAGTAAATCAAAAAGAGCTTATGAAGCAAAGTAGAGCTGGAACTCCTGGCGATCCCTTACCTTGCAGCGCAGTTTTGTCGGCCTGTCGTTCGCTGAATTATTTCAGGCAGATATAATAAATAATGGAAACTTACAATATTTGAAAGAGAAATTCGCAGACAGCTATAAGATTTCAAAAGGCAATTTTAATATTTCTGGAGAGAGATTTTTGTTTTCTTAAATCTATCTCTGAAATGAATACTGGCATTCATAAAATAAAAAAAAAGTTTTACGTATTTTCAATAACTGTATAGTTTTTAATGCGTATGTACAGTTTTTGAATTCAAGATTTGATTTTAACAACGTTTATATAAGGCACATCCATACTTTTTTTTTATATTCAGAACTCTAAGCATAAAGAAAAACTTTTAAATATTTGTCGCAAATGTAATCAAACAAACATCCTTAATTTCATGAATTTTTGTATAAAAAAATATTCTCTTTTTCTTAAAATTTTCTCTCTTTAAAAACTCTTTTTCCATTCAATTACAGTTTTTAACATAATTTCTTTATCATTATTTATTTTAAATAATTCGAATAAATTATGATATTTATGTATGGTTTCCTAAAATATTGTATCACATAAGTTTTTTATTATTTTTATTGTTTCAATTAGGAAAAATACTTATTCTCAATGATAATTTATACCTCATCGATGCACTTTTCTTCAAAATTTCTTTTCACAACAAATGAAGGGCAACCAAAAAAAATTGTCAATCTACTTCTACTATACACTGAAAGTTTCAAGAGTATAGATACTGATTGTAATAGATATCCTTTTAGACACAATTTCCATTTCGGCGTAAAAAAAATTAACCTTTTTTCTAACTTAAGAACTGAAGTCTTTAAAATTTTATAGGCCTCCAATATTTATCGGTAATTATATTTTTAAATTAATAATTATAAAACTTCATAAAATATTTTAGAGGGAATATTTTCATTACGTTATAGCATACATCTTTAAACTTTATTTCAAATTTTAGGGGATTGTTTAATAATGAAACATGCCAAAGTAAGAATGTTTTATTTAAAAATATGCATTACATTTGATAATATAATTTAATTTTAAAATCATTTAATAGATTTTCTTAAAATTTGCTATAGAATCAAGCAAATATCCTATGATTAAAAAAGAAATGTTTGATATAATAATGGTATACATATTAATGTATTCAACGTTAGAGAAATTGTTTAACTTTCAATGATTCTCTTGATTATTTGGAATGGAACATTGATCATACATCTAATATTGTATATATATCCAAAGGCTTGATTTAAAATTTTTGAAGAAAAGCATTACTCTCTGATTAAAAATATGCAAGTAATATGGTGCTCAGAATCAAATTTTCTAGGTAAAAAGGAATCGCCCTATCATAAGTGCAATATGGGTAAGATGCATTAATATTTCAAATCACAACAGTCACAATCGAGCAGTAAAAACTGCTTCTTCTCGTTGATATTCACAAAGGAAAGAAACAGTTGATGTCTTCCCATAAAAGTTTCAGTTTTTCCAATCCGAAGTTGGAGCAAAGAATAGGTGCCAGGAAATACAATCCCTGCAAATCGAAGTAGACTTTCCGCGCAAAACGAGAAAAAAAAGTGTACAGAAAGTTTTTGCTCAGCATTCATCCATCGTGCATTACTGTATTTTTTTCCACTTCTGCTAGATCAAAAATTGTGAAATATAACCCAGCTTCTCTTTATGAGTCGAAGTTAGTGGAGATTCTTTGCAGAGATCTTTTGTCTGGAGAAAGTCAAAAGTAGATAAAACTTACGTCAAAAAAAGAAGAATTTATGACAAATTTATGGAAAGCGCAATGCAAAAAGTGTTTCTTTTCTTTGAAATTAATCTCAAAATATAAATTTTTAAAAAGATGTCCAAATATTTTGAAATTTCCCCCATTAATAAATGGATATTTTTGTTCTTATTCTGCCAAGAATACACAGATTTCTTAGCTATTCGTAATTGGTAGAAACTATGCAACTAATTTCTTTTAATATATTTAATATTCCTAAGGTTATATTGGATGATTTATATCTCTTAACGTAAGAAATTTTTTAATCTGATTTATTTCCTTAATACTCTTAGAAGAAAAGAGGAGCTTCATCATTTTAAGACACATTCATATCATCCAAACTTTTTTCTCAATCAAATTGATTACTTTGTTTGCATGGATATCTAAATATTTATCGGCAGAGTATTTGGGGAACTGATCATTTGTTCTCTTATTAAGCTACAAATAGTTTTAAGTATTGTAATAAAAGATCTGTTGGTAGAAAATTATAATTTCTTTTCATCTTTCTTAACTTAATCTGACATCATCATATTAATACTTTACGAACACAGTATAGTTCTATGTACTTTAAATGTTAATAAGCTTATTTTCATATTCTTGATGACATATGGTATGTTGAAAGTGCTAATTCAAATGTTCACCCAATCACCTAAATATTATTCTAGTCATGATGATTGTCACAATTAAGATCAATCAGCCTCTAATAACCATTTTGCCAGGGGACGTGTAACTATAACAGCTCCCCCATAAGTATTTCATACATTTTACATACGAGTATACCTATACTAACAAAAATAAATTCAATAATAACAGTATCAAATCAGGAATGGATCTTTGACTCGGTATGTGCATTCAATCTTTAACGATTCTCAACTATCCCACAGGCTCAAGAATCATCAGGAATATTCAGCATCGTCTTACAATGTTTTTACTGACTGTGTTTTAAACTAAGCGTCTATGCTAATTAAATTTTATTATCGTTCTAAATTAATTTAAATTATCTGTACAAACGAACACACATTTCTCAAGGTCTGTGATGTTAAATTTACCAACTCTCATTTAATATTAATTTAAGTATGTGCAAATACAAGATCGGGAGAATACCCAAAAGGAAAAGGTTTGTATGAGCTCCTTTTATTTATATTACTGTATAAAAAAACTACATAAACAATCTTCTTGTTGCAAACGTTTCGAAATTTTGAGGGTTAAATTCTGGCAATCGTTCTTTTCAAGATTCCATTTTCTCACCATTCATTTCGAATCTTTTCAATTACCCAGAAATGAGAAACTTTTTAAATATTCTTATTTTTAACCTTTAATGCATTCCCTATATCCGTTTCTTAATTATCATTTCTGGTTTTCACCATTGCAATTAGCATACTTTTGCTTTGGTTTTAAAGATTTGGTCATTAAATTTGGAATTTCTTTATAGTCTGAAGTGCCATTGAAACGTAAAATCTAATATATTACCCAAAAATTTTTTCTCAATGATTTCAATGACACGGAAACGACAGATATCGAAATAGGGAAATTTCTCGAATTCAATAATCTTATTGATTAATCATTTTCTGCATAACTATGAAATATGATCAGTATGCAAATGACGATTTTAACGTAGTACTTAACCGATAAGATAAAAGTAAGATCGTGAATAAATCAATTGATAATATAATAAATTACAGGATGTTATTATGGGGAATTAATATTCTGAGATGATTATCATTTAAAGCGAATTTCAGCGGAATACATCAGAAGCTGCACGAGTTCATGCTCTAATCATTTTCCAGATTATTCACATCCGAGTGATTAATTTATAAAAAACGTAATGAACCAACTCAAGGAAACAGAAAATATTCTTTGTCATTTTCGTATAGAGAAACCATTAGAATCAGGTTTAGCTGCAAAGGCAGTAGATGTTTCTGCATATGCTTCAGACAATCCAGATCAAGTACTCTTGAAATTAGCAGACTCTGCAGTTTATCACTAACATATATAATGCAACTATTACATGCTGAAAGAGCGCATGTCTATCCTTTCATACCGCAGCAAAATTATTATTATTAAATAGTGAACACTTATTTGATTGATGCAACTGGTAAATGAATATGAGTTATGGTACTTCAAATTTTTGCCAAATATATAATGGACTGATAAACCAGTATTCCAACTCACCGACATAGTGGATCGTAACAATATCCACTATTTGGCTATGAAATAAAAGTTATGTGTGGAATCAGTCACCCACCAAGTGCGTTAGTTCATCTATTGCTGGTATGGCATTTGAAATAATTGCCTAAATAGACTTACTGTTTATGAAGGAGCATTAATGGTACAAAGATATGTCCATCTACTACAAAAAATAGCGTCACAGCTTTAAGGAAATGCTCCCCTTGCTTTATTGCCTATATTTTGTATTTCAGAATGAAGTGGCATCCTTTCATAAAGTAGCAGGCTTAAAATGTTTTCTCCAAGAATATTTTAGATAACCAATCATCGGATACAGGATAATATTTAATGGCCAAAGGTCACTGGACATTATCCCTATAAATGTTTTTTCTGGGAATAAAAAAATCTATACACTAGTATCTACAAGTTTATTAGATTTACTTCACCCTATTTCCAATAAGTGCATTAATGTAACAGCTTCCATGCTGGCTGGCAAACATGCATGAACAGTTATATTCGGTGTTAAAAATATGTATAGCCACTAATGGTGACCTATTTGAACATATATTACGCAATATTACGGTAACAATTTTCACTTTTTCGCTCAGCAAATTGTAGTGACATTTTTTCTTATCTGTAATTTCGCTTATTTGATTAATTTGAGCTTTATGTCAACAAAAATTATACTGTTATATTGAGATTCTTAATACTAAAATTATATGCATTGTATTATATTTAATCGTATACTATAGTGCTCCTTTTGTTATTCTCTCTATGTATTTTTTTTTAATTAAAGCGCATCAATTTTGGAGTTCACAGAGTATTCATTTTACTATTTGTGATATTCGTGTAAATATAACAAAAGAAATGTTGTCGAGTTTCATAATTAGCAATTTTTGTTGATTCTATTGCACACACAATTTTGATTGAAAATATGAATTTCTGTGTTTTACATCTAATTAGCGGTTGCTATAGTTTCCAACATAATGCATATGGCAACGTGGTCATAGTTACACGTCATGTATCGACGGGAAACACCTTTTTCTCAGAAGGCTGTATTTTCCAAGAACTTTACTTACAATTCAATTCAATAGTTATACTAATTAACTTAATATATCCCTTAAGAAAAGATAGGAAAAATCCCAAACTTTGAAATTAAATATCATGCTTATTTTTTGTCGTAAGGAAATTAAACATTTTGTTTTAGATTTGTTTGAAAAAAAGCAAAACTTAATCTAGTAAAAGCAGTCTAAATATAGCCATAAAATTAAATTTTACAATTTTTACAAAATGCAATTTTTAAACCTAAAATTGACATAACATGAAGATTCTGTTTATTTGAAACACTTTTGCTATAGAAATTATGTATCCCACTAACTGAGAGATAAAAGTCCACAAAGGATTATACATATACGGTGAGTATGCATCCTGTATATGTTAAGGATAATACTTATTTATGGTAAGGATAGCATCTATTCGTATATATTTTATTGCACTTTTGTGTATATTGCATGCAAAATATAAATAATAGTAATAGAATAAAAATCATTTCATTTTTCTCCAACACTAGTCCAAAATAAACATATCAGAATTAATTATCTTCGTATTTTTTTCTTGCATAAATTTTTCTTATATTTGCCTACAACGAGGGGGAATTTAAGCGACAATTACCCGCATAGATGCCCTTTGGAATTCATTATTCTTCTTTCCATCAAATGCGGAAACTTAGTTTTCAGAATATTCTATTACGACATGTCTCTCTGGGCCCATCACATGCATTCTATTGTTGCCATACGTATAATGTTATGGTCAAAAACAAGTTTATGAAAGGGATTGAAAGAAAAAGAAAACTAGATTAAACCAATGTATATGCAAATTTCTTAAATAACTTTACCATGAGTGACTAACTACTCAATTAAGAAATTCCGCTCTGTGAATTTGGGTAAGAAATTCTTCCTTTGCTTTGAGTTAAAACTATGCTGTATCCTCAAATGATTCGCTACTACCTTGCAATAAAAAATATATATACTAATGATTCATCAGATAAAAGAGTATTTTTCAAAATAATGTGAAAACAAAATGTATATCAATACGATATTATGAATTTCATAAGCAACAATATTCTAATGGTGAATTTTTTCCAAAAAAACAGTTTCTCTTATAAAAAAAATAATTGTTTAAATTGTTCTATTCCTTTTTATTTAATATATTGAATTTAGTTTGGTATATTTTGTTTTATTTTATATATTAGATTAATGATTTTTTCCTGAATAATTTCAAACAGTTCTGCTGATATTCAATGCATTGTAATACTGGTTACATTAGTAGAACTATATACTATCTTACAGCTTTTTTTTTCTTATTCATATCTTCTTTCATTAGAATAAGATGAACTGATTACTTATTCCATCATGATATTTGTAGCAAACCGTTCCTATTGCATTTTAATAAACTCATTTAAACTAGTTTAAATGAGTTTTCTAAAATAACATTTATTTTCTTACAATTATTTATTTTGGCTAATTGTAACCTAGTGATAAATCTATGCGTTTATTTAAGAGTGGAAGATAAAGAGGTTTAATCACAGCGACTATTGAAAGCACACTAAAGATTAATATAAATTTCTGCTTTTTAAGTAGGGATTTGGGTGTTTTCATAGAAATTTTCCTGGTTTCCTTTTTGAGACATATTTTTAAGACAATTCTGTATCTAAAAAGTCCTTTTGGTATGAAAATATGCTGTTCAATTAAACTCTAAGATAACTTGCAGCTGTAAAGAATTCATAACACAGTGTGAAACTATGAATTTCATTAGATGATCGATTAATAAATCAATGCTGTATAATCTGAATAAATGAGTTACCTCAATAAAATTTCTTTTAACAAAGTTTTTTTAACATATATGTTCAATGCGAGCAATTTATTTTTATTCAAATAAAAAACAGAATATATCACCCGCTATTAGAAGTAATTTACTATACATAATTAGTAGTTATCACCTAATCACTTTGACCGAAAGGTATACATAGTATTCTTATTGAATCAATTAATCAATGAAGCGAACGACTTGTAAGTAAACTCATGACAGTTGGGTGATGGGAAAAACATAACCACGGCTATGTGGCTTACATCACTTTTAAACCACCCATTATCAACCGATACTTGTAATTCCAAAGTGCAGCTTCTGATACTCATTAAATAGTTTATAGATGGATAATAAGCACTTTAAGTAAACTTTTTAGAAATTGATTATATCAAAACTATACTTTGTTTACATGAAAAGCTATAACCCAAATTTAAAGCAAAAGATCTTGTTTCGTCAAGGATTTAATAAATAAGTAGTCTAAAACTTCTATATTGGCTTAGATTAATTTTCTAAAATTATATTAATATCGTTAATAAAATATTGAACAAAATTTATTTACAAGTCAATTTAATTTTTATAACAAAAAGATTCAATTTTTCTGAAAATAATTCTCATCAATCAATCTTTTGTATTTTATACTCTGCATTCAATGCATAAAATTAAAATATAATAAAAGTTTGAATTTTGTTCATCTTTTTATAAAGTAAATTTCAGAGAAATCATAGCAAAAAATATTTATTTTTTCTTAAGCTCTGTTAGTCTTTATTTCGAAAACTATCATAAATAGGCTTGGTTGAAATCAGAAAATATGTATATAAAAGGACAAAAAGCGTAATCGATAACTCGACAAAATTTCTCAGATCTTAAGCCTCATATTGGATTTCTGAGTTGTTTTCTGCTTTCCTGAAATATAGTGCTAACTCAACACTTTTAACTTAGGAAAGGGAAGAAAAACAACTGAAATGGGGAAAAATGTCTCCCTTTAATGTTTCTATAGTGTGAAAACTCACACCCTACTTAACTTTATTTGCTTTCTTTCCCTCTCTTCAGCACAAACATTTCCCTCGTTTTTCCCCCATTTATTTCCTCCGTTTGCGGAAGGTGAATGTCATACGGAATGGAGAATATATATATTTTTTCTTGTCCATTGGTCACTCTTTTCACTACACAAAAAAGAAATCTCACTCGTCAGCCAAAACTTCTGCTGCGTTTACTACTACAAAGACAAATAAATAGTAACTGTAACTTTTGAGGTTTTATTGGTCAAACCTTCACCTCTTTACTCCTTTTTTTCCTTTAAAAAAAAAAGAGAGAAATAGAAATCGGGAAAAAATATTCTCTTCCTCACCACTTCAGTGCGCAGCCTTCTTGCTCAGTACAGATGCATCTTCAAAGGATTTTTTGGGGGGATGGTAAAAGGTTGGGTAGAGGGACTATCGTATTAAATCAAGATGTGGGAGGGAGAGAATCGGGAAAAGGAACTCGAGTCAAAAGACCGATACTGGAAGGATTTCTGGTATTTGATTGGATCGTTTGTGGATTTTGGTAGGGATTCGCTAAAAAGAATTGGGTAGAAGTATTTAAGTCCACTTCTCCTTTTTCTCTGCGTATTTATCCCATACAAAGCGGGATATTAGTTGGAAAACTGGAGATTATCTATCTTCAATGTCTCCCTTCTGTCTGAGATCTCAACTTCCCTCGAGCCATTACTTATTTCTGCAGTAGAGGACTTAACGTTGTGCTCTGTAAATAAGATGTGATTCGACGTATGTCAAACATTTTATAAAAGTATGACATAAATCACAATTTTATAGAAATATTGTGCACTTAAAGAGAACTGCTCGCTACATTTAAATTACCTATGTAAAATAAAATTTCAATGAAAATCGATTTATTTTTTCTAATAGTAATTATGACATATAATCTTTGTAGTAATATGACATTCAAATTATGTATTCAACTTCTGGAAAAACTTTGCGATTTTTTTTTTTGTGATAAATATTTACTATGCAATACCAGTTTTCAAAAGTTAATCGAATGTTCAAAAATACAATAGCTCCAAACAATTTTACCATGAAATCAAATTTAAAACTTTGAATAATATTCTTCATGAAAAGTGACATGCAAACTATTTTGGCATGTATTTACACTTTTAGTAAAGGACACATTTTGATATAAATTATTCTTCTAAAAATTTATTCTGAAAAACCAATTAAAGATTTATCTAATTTTTGAGATCATTTCTTTCTTTTCTTCATTTTCATTTCATCTAATTTTGTTTCTCTTTCTTTCAGTTAAAACACTTCAAATGCTTTGTAAATAAAACCCCACTGTTATTAAGCGAATAATTTTTTAAATATAATTATGTTCTAAATAATCTCAAAGCTTCTTCCTTTCGAACATAATATCGAGCATTTTGGAGCTTAATTTACTACATAAACTATTTGTTAAAAAAATACTCTTTGTTTCAGAACTTCATTAATTAAAGCCATTTTAAGAACTTTAAATGAATGATTTGAATATTATTTTATATACTTCCAAAACGTCAGCTTCCAATAAAAAATGTTTTTAAATTTCCAATAAAAAATTTCAAATAAAAATTACGCATTTTGCTAAATATTGCTTTTTATTACTTAATACATTTTATTGATTCAATTGATTATTATTTTTTTAAAGCAAGTAATAAAAAAGAAATTTCTCGAAAATTTTGATGAAAATTAAAGTAAATAAAATTATAAAGTATATAATTTATAATACAAAAATAACTTTTCATACTTTTCTCTATTATTGAGTAATTCATTATGTTTTTACTCTTTAAAATAGTTTTTTTATTTTTTTAAGTATTAAGTGTATTCATATATTTTAAAAATAATTGGTAACATATTAAATTTTAAAAATTATCTTTGTGCTATATCATTTAGATTCAAATAATGACAGAATTTCTGATATTCTCACGCATATATTGCTCCAAATAAAAACTTAGTTATTGTTCAATGCACATTTTTCAATTATATTCTGTAAAACTGCTTTGCGTATATCTCAATGGAATAAGGTTAGTATAGTTAAGTATTTTGCAGAAATTTATTTCATATTTTCTCCTGGTAAATTTTTTATGAAAATAAGTAGTGTGTTCACAAATCTCAAAGAAAATTTGAAATCGTTCAAACTCTCAGCACAAATATGTACAGTACAAAGAATATTCCACTCTATCTGTTCAACAAAGTTACAACAGACCAATAAGACCTTTCACAAAAAAACACAATTGTGTTATCATTAGAAATAATAAGTAAGGTTTAATCATACTTAATTAAATGTGTAATATTGAAGAAAATTATTTTAAATTAAACTTATTACTTATTTTACAATTTAAACTGATAAATGAAAAGTATAATTCATTTCTGCATACAAGGGAAGGAGCGAGAGAGATAATATTATCTTAAAGGAATTAACAAAATCTTAACTATAATTTCTCTTTCTGTGTCTCTATTTTATAATTTCATTAATAATCAATCATCTCTCTAAATTTCGATTCCTTCTTTTCATGTATTTCGTCTATCGCAGTTAATTGAAATTTTTTATTCATATTGATGTTATATCTTCCTAAACTTATAACTGAAATGTGACTGGTTGAAAAATAAAGTTTTCTTTATTTCTTCAAAAGAATGAATAATAAAAAACACCTATGATGTGCATTTCATTTACTTGTTTTAAGAGCTATATATTACCATACTTTATGGAAATCAAACACATTTGTGAAAGAGGCATGATATTCGATTGCCCTTCAAAATTTGCAAATGATTCCGGATGCCAAGATTAGTTCTCAAAACAGCGGTCTCTTTGAAATCACGAATCCTTTGTTAAAATTTCAGTGAATGTATTCGGCTTTTCCTTCATTACATTTAACAATACACTTGTTCACAGTATCAACGAGAAAATGCTTATTCTTTCCCTCCTCTAGCTTGTTAATAATTTGATGACCGTATAAATTTGCTCGTCAGAATATGCGCTGAAGAGATGTATAAGCGTGGATCAAGATGAAGTCGATATATGTTAGAAATGGTAATGTTAAGCTGAAAAGCTGAAGTCTGAAATTAGTTTTAGTTGATGTGGATTTTATATATATATATA
>JAPDSC010162517.1:18357-36987 GCA_026290005.1 Latrodectus geometricus | reverse complement strand
TAAGTTTGCATATTTACATTCTAACTTGGTCTCATCCAATTAGTCTAAGTTAAATTTAAAATGAATGTGTAAATAAGTAAATACATAAATACATGTAAAATGTGTAATGAGAACACATGATTCATGAATAAGTACTAATGAAACTGATGTGATTAGGATGTGTGTTAATTTGACTTATTAACCCTCATTTCTAAAAATATCCTCATATGCATTCAAAAAACTGTATGAGAAATATTGACAAAAAATTTATTCTCTAAAGTTATTTTGCGATTTAAATGTGGAATTTATAAATTCTGTTAATAGCAATTTAAAATCATAAGTTTATAATGCTGCAAAAATATTTGAGGATGAAAGGATTTAATTTCGTAACCTTTTGACTAAGTTAAAAAAATTTCACAACATTATATCAAGTTTATTTCTGGTATTTTATTATAGCTTTATAATTTTACCACAGTGGATCATGTATTATTTCCAATTGATTTGACTAAATGTAGTTTTGAATTGCAGTCAAATAACATTATTATTTGTAAATTAGATAATATTTGAACTTGTGTGTGACTCTTCAAACTTTCACACAACATTAAAAAATAAAGCTGCTGTTTAAAATCCGTAATCCAAAGAGACATCATTGGCTGTTTAACCATTAAAAATAAATCTTTAACTGTGTAAGAACCATATTTTATATTTTCCTTATAGATATTATATATATTTTCTACATTTATTCTACTTTATATTTTCTACATTTTAAAGCCACAACTTTTTTATCTCTAATATTTTTACAATTTTCACAGTTACTCTTTTCAAACATTTTATCCAAAAAGCTATTGAACACTTGACATTTGTTAAAACTAATTTAAAATAAGAAATTCTATTTTAGCATTAAATGTAAAAACATCAAAAAGATTTGGTTCACCGAAAAATTTATATTTGCCTATTCATTAACCAGAAAGAAAAGCATTGAATCGCAAAATTTTAAATTCCATGTATGATAGCAATTCATAAATTAAACAATATTCATTCTATTTCTAAATTTTTAATAGACGTTAAAATACTTTCATCTAAACAAACATTGCAAAAGCTTTGGAGCACAAGATTTTCAATAGATCGATAAGTTAGCAAATATTTATCTATCAAAACTAAAAAGTAAATACCGGTTGTTTACATTTCGAAATAATTTATTCTATTTCAATAATTAAATAAAATAGATTAAGTAAATTCAGAGTTTGCTTCAAGTAATTTTCTATCTTTTTCTCCTTCTATATTTATTAGGTTGTTTTTTAGAACCTGTAGAATATTATTCACTCCATTGATTATTTTCGATTCAAATTTCATAATTAAATATATTACCTTACCGTATATGGCACAAAAATGATTATAATGAAAATAAGAATTACCTTTTTCCCAACATTTAATCATTTCGGCATGAGTTTTTCAAATTTTATTTTTTTATGCGTAGAAAATTGCTTCTTTTTATATTAAATTAGAAAGAGGCTGATTTTCATTTTTAACGAAAAATTTAATACAAATTACGAAATTTGATTCCTTTATTTTGTTCTTCAATTTTTCATCTTCCTGTCTTCGTTTTTCATTAAAAAAAAAAGGAAGACTGTCTTATCCAAATGAAAAACTTTCCAATCCAAGAATATTGTGTTTTTATCGAAAAGCAACTTCTATCAAAATGTTATAACAAATGTTTGCTTTGCCCTGAGCAAAACTAATCAATTCATGCGACAACTCTATTCTAATCGTGATAAGGCATCAAAAAACTAAAAATAAGTAATAACAATAACGATTTTTTATTCAGAAATTAATATAGGAAAACAAATTCCACATTTAAAGGTCAGAAAATAATTCTGTGGCTTTAATGCTTTTTTTTTATCAGCCACAAATCTAAGTTTGAAACACCAAACGTTAAGCTTTTCTTTTTTTTGATGATTATTTTTCATCCATACTGCTGATATTAATTCTTCATCGTGTGCCGAAATTACTTTCAAAGCATCAGATGTAAATATTTATTAGATTTTCGTTAAGAAACTGGGGCGAAAAAATTTAATTTATATTTCATTTTTTCAAACAAGAGACTTTATGCCTCATATCAAAATTTTTATTTAAGTTAACTGAAAATTCTATGAAAGAATAAAACTGTTTTTAAATTACTCCACTTTTCATTTTTTTTCGAAACATCTCATGATTAGGATGAGTTATTGCTATTCAGTTATGAATTTGAAATTTTTCCTCCAAATAAATTTAATGGAAATTTTTTTATTCCTTTCCCTATTAATATTCATTATATCATTCACTTATAATTTTTCCCAGAAAATAGCTTGAACATTTTAATAAATTATACCGAAATACTTAGTTTCTTGTTATTATCAGAAAATATTTTGTTATAAATTTTTGAACATATTATCAAAATTCTGATAAAAAAAATTGAAATTAATAGAAAACACTTAAATTCCTGAAAACTAAACTTTTTGAATATTAGGATATTTTTAACATTTTAGATAATGGAAATATTTTATTCATAATCAAATGGTAAAAATTTAGTGTAATTATTCTTAATTTTAACATTGATTTGAATAATTAAAAATAAAAAAGAAATTACTTATATATTATACTAAATCAATTAATAATTTGAAACATAAAATATATCAAATTATTTTCATAATGATATGCTTTTTCCCCCTGTATTAAATGTTTTGTTATGGATCTAACAAGGAAAACCTACAATATTTTATATACGTCATTATTGTGTTACATTTATGTCTAGAATATAAATGAAGTTGAAAATGAGGACATATGAACAAAATAAACATTATTTTTTTATTTAATTTTTATAAATAATGCTATAATTCAACTTCATGTTGCACTCAAAGAAGTATCAAACACTGTATGCCCTTGCAGTCCAAGCAGGATGCAGAATTTTCTACCCTTCGTATATAGATTTAATTATATGAAATTAAGTTTGAAAAGAAGTATTTCATATTTATTGCAGTCCCACTACCATGCAAATTAATATCTAAGAGTACATCTAAGCAACTAATCAAGCGAAATTGCAAATTACGTCAATAGACAAGTTGAATGCCTAATTAGGTTCAAGCAATTCAACTTGCAAAAGAAGTCAATGGCAAACCACTAAACACCTCATCAACCTCATATAGGCCAAGGCTTTCTTTATTGCAATCAACAACTTATGTAATTAAAACGTGATCTCTATAAAGTTTTTGGCTAGTGCGTACAAATATAAATACAAATAATATAATAGCTCTACTTATAATGTAAAAATAACATACTTTCAATATACATAAATATATTGGTAAGATAATTGAAGTTATTGACAGAAAAAGCTTGGAAAATCATGAATTCTGCCTAACTTTACTAATATTCACAAACTTTTGTTACAGTTTTGTTATGGGAGGATGATTAAAAACATGGCTTATAATAGTTTTTAGCTATTAGGCTTTTACTATGCTCTATTTAAAACTTTTCCTGGGAGTAGTATATGAGAGATTCCCAGTTTGTAAATGCAAAACTGTATTTATTAATGCAACTACCTTCAAAAAGCAGTTGGTGTTAAAATAAATGTATGCACTTTAGTCAATCTCAACTCGTAGAGTAGTGAAGGCAAATGGAAATGTTCAAGGCGATCATTTGACGTTTCTTTCTTTATTATATTAAAGTAGGCTCATCAGCAATTGTATCTAGCAAAATATGTCATGTCTTTGGAGATAGTGTTGTGAATGTATGTACTGCATGCCATTGGTTTCAAAAATTCAGGTTGTGAGATTCAGGCCAATGAAATGGACTTGCCCAGGCACACACCCACTTCTTCCCAAAACCCCGTGGTTTTACTGCCAGGGATTGCACAACTGGAAACACGTTAGCAAAGAGTGATAGATGCCGAAGATTACTTCGAGAAATAAAGATAGGTTACATTTCTGTAAATCATTTTCTTTTTGGCCATTAAGAAACCAAAAGAATATTATAACCTTATAGTCGTTTTCTTGATATAAAATGAAATTTTGAATCTGCTAGATTAATATCATTACTTAAATTTTGGCTTAAAATATTGGAAATGGTTTTATTTAAAGGATTTTTTGAGATCATCTAGTGAATAATAAGTCAAATAGCTCTACTACACACCAGGTATGAATAAATTATCTGTTTTTAATATTACGTGTAATATGCAACATTTTGTTTTTAAACTATATAATAAGGAATAATTAAATAATATAAAAATTCTTTTATTCAAAATTTTATATCTTGTATATGACTTCGTTGTGTAGCTGAGATATGACTGTTCAATTTATTCTTTAGAATCACTTGACTTCATTCTGCGTACGAGCTCTTTTTTTAGTTAATTGTTTTTCTTTGAAAGAAAAAAGCCCTTAAATATAGTTACTTTGATAGTTACCAATTTTTCTGCATGGTTTTGAAATAATTAGAGTTGACGAATACTAAAAAAGGAAGCACAATGTCGCTGTATTTACTATTTATTTATCTGTTACAAAAATGAAAATCCTGGCAAAAACAAAAGTAAATGTAATTATATAATTAATTTGATTAATCATTGAAAAATATCCTTGACATTCACAAATCAGATTTTCTCACAATTAACTGTGTCTGCGTATTGATGTTTTTAAATTTTCAGACTCCCTAACTAATAAAATCTGAGACAGAAAAAAAAAAAAGAAATAGACAGGGGAAAAAAATAAGTTTATCCCCAACTCCTTTCACTTTAACGGTGCAATTCTTCTTTGAGAATCGTAAGATAAAAACAGAAATAAGATGGAGCACAAACATACGGGGATAAAAAGAAATATATTTAAGTAAAAGTAAGGAAGGAGAGTGAATGGGGAAAAAAGAGGGGGAATATATAAAAGAGTGTAAAGAGAGGTGGAAGGTGAAGAAGGGGTTGAGTGAGAATAATTCGCATCCCTAACCGTGTGGGAGTGAGGTGAAAGCGATGTTTGTAAACGAAATATTTTACAGTAGCTTGAATCCCCGCGAACTTTTCAGAATATATTAGGTTTAGAGCAAGCGAAAAGGCTGTTGGGAATAACTTAAATGAGAATTTCAAGAGGGGCGTGAAATGCGACGATTTAAAAGAGAACGGGCGCTTTTAGAGTTGTTTAGTCTCTGCTGCCATCACGTGTCACAACACCAAATTTCAAACTTATTCAAGAGACAAACGGCTGCATGAAATATGGGGAAAATCCGCCTATTTACATTGGCTTGAAGTATGAGCCTATTTTCCAGAATCACTAATATAAATATGTACAGTAAAAGATACGAGGAAAAAAGCTGACTTTTTATGCTGCTTTAAGTGTCATTCTAGTACTAATTTAAAGGATTTGTAAGAGAGAACTAAATGTTGACAATAAAGTTTGTTTTAAATTGATAATATCGAACAAATATATATACTACGTGTAATTAAATATGCATTGAATATAAAAAAATTTACCCGACAAGAGATAATATTAAAATGAATTTCGACTATTTCAGTGAGGTTTAGTGATGTTCTGCACATTTTTCATAAATTTATAATTTATTAATTACACTGTATATTTCCATATATTTGTTGTTGTTTCCAATCCCTCAGATATCTAGCTTCAGCTAGATCAAATCCATGACACCGTGAACCCTAGCGAAGTCGAATACCAGTAGTGGAAATATATTTAATTTTAATATACTTCCGCTACTGGTTATTACATATATATAATTAATTGTTCTATACATTTCCATGTATTTACGATTAATTTTATTTTAGTAATATGTATACATTTTAGAAATATTTATAAATTTATAAATTTTGTTATATAAGGAAACTAGGAATATAAATAAGATATGTATAATTAACTTCATTATAAGTAGCTTTATAAACAAAATAAATGAAAAAATATATTAATAAATAAGAGACTTTATAGACATAAACTTTTTCACAAAGTTTGCGTTACACGTGTTTTAAACAATTTATAAAGTTTTCCTTTAAAGTGTGGAACTTGATTGAAAAAAAAATATTCTTCTTTCATTCTTTCGTCAAAGATAAAAATCTAAGATTTTTGCGCAGTTTCTATTAAAATAAGCTGCTTAAATCTGTTTAAAAGCACTCATTTCAGATTCATTGAGCAAAGTGTGTTCCTAAAATTGTTAATTTGCTTGTGTTTTTCTTTAGTTGAAAAAAGTTGATTAAATCAGTTTAATTTTTTCCGCTAGATTCTTAAGGCTTAAAATTAGGATCAACATTCAGAATCGTATCGTACAGCACTTTTTTTGAGGCTTTTCAATTTTGACTCCCTTAAAATTAAATCAGATTTCGAATCGACATTTTTGGCATTGCTCCTTATTTAGCACTGAAGTAGATAGAATCTTCTGGATCACTCGAGCTAATTTTAATTTTTTATTTGTTTCTTGGTCACCAATAATGACATTGGGGGTTAAGCAAGTATATGTTTAGATATCAGAATCATAAAAATTAACATCAGTTGTCACTCCAAAATGACTTGGCGTTTTAGTTGTCAATCGTGGTCCCCTTAATGTCCACCCCTGATCTACCTTATCATTAATGTAAATTCTACTTATAATTTGAAAATCCGAGATTGTTTCATAAAATAAATTATTAAAATTTCATTTCATAAGATATGCATTAGCGTGCAAGAGTGGTATTTCAGTTTCATATCAAGAATTTGATGCTTTAACTTTTGCTATTTATTCGTATTTTTCAATATTGGTTTGTTAAGCATAGTAAGTAAAATTGTTTAAAATATTTGGAAAGTTAATAATCAATGAATGTTCCCTTTAAGTAAACATTTTATTTTCAAAGATAATTTAATTAGCTAATTTAGAAACACTCACTCTTGAATTCAGTCTATTTTCACTTTTTCGAATACATACACTACTGGACATTAAAACTGCTACACCAGGAAGAAATGCAGATAACAAAATGATATTTATTAGACAAATATATTATACTAGAAATAACAAGTGATTAAATTTTCAAAAATTTTGGCTGGATAGATCCTGAGTAATCAGTACCCAGAACAACCACCTCTGGCAGTAATAACAGCAGTTATACGACTGGGCATTGAGTCAAACAGAGATTGGATTGCATGTACAAGTACAGATGCCCATGCAGCTTCAACACGATGCCACAGTTCATCAACCGCAGTGACTGGCGTTTGGTGACGAGCCAGTCGCTCGGCAACCATTGACCAGACGTTTTCTATTGGTGAAAGATCTGGAGAACGTGCTGGCCAGAGCAATAGCCGAACATGTTCCGTATCAAGGAAGGTCCGTACAATACCGGCAACATGCGGTCGGGCATTATACTGCTGAAACGTAGGGTTTCGCAGGGCTCGAATAAAGGGTAGAGCCACGGGTCGTAACACACCAGAAATGTAACGTGCACTGTTCAAAGCACCGTCAATGCGAACAAGAGGTGACCGAGACGTGTATCCAATGCCACCCCATACCATCACGCCAGGTGATGGACCAGTATGACGATGACGAATGCACGCTGCCAGTGTGCGTTCACCACTATGCCGCCAAACACGGGTGCGACCATCATGATGCTGTACACAGAACCTGGATTCATCTGAAAAGATGACGTCTCGCCATTCGTGTGCCCAGGTTCATCGTTGATCACACATTGAAGGCGCTCTTGTCTATGACGCAGCGTCAAGGGAAGCCGCAGCCATGGTCTCCGAGCTGAGAGTCCATGCTGCTGCAAACGTCGTCGAACTGTTCGTGCAGACACTTGTTGTCTTCCAAACGACCCCGTTTCTTGACTCACGGCTCGTGACATGGTTGCACGATCCATTACGGCCATGCGGATAATATGCCTGTCTTCTCGGCTGCTAGTGATAGGTGGCCGTTGAGATCCCGCATGGCGTTCCGTATTACCGTCCTGAACCCATCGATTCCATATTCTGCTAACAGTCATTGGATCTCGACCGACGCGAGCAGCAATACTACGATAAGATAAACCGCAATCCCGGTACGCTACAATACGACCTTTATCAAAGTCAGAAACTTGCTGGTACGCATTTCTCCTTTTTACACGAGGTATCACAACAACTTTTCACCAGGCAACAATGTTCAAATGCAATTTGTGTATGAGGAACCGGCTGAACAATTTCCTCGTTTAAACACAATGTAGGTATCACCATAGGCGCCTGCTTTGTCTGAATGCGCTGAAAAGCTAATCATTTGCATATCACAGCACCTTCTTCCTTTCGTATAAATTTCACGTCTGTAGCATGTCACCTTCTTGGTGTAGCAATTTTAATGGCCAGTAGTGTATTATTGCTTAGAATTTTCATTGTCTTATAAAAAAAAATTGCACCATAATGATGTTGAAATTACTTTCGTCAAATTAAAACTCTTTTCTTCTAAAATTTGAGAATTTTTTTATATTATATTTTTATCAGATTTATGAAATACAATTTCCTAGCTACTGAAAAATCAATCTTTTTGTCCTTATTGTTCAGAGTTAATAAATTTCTTTATTTGTGGTTACATATATAGATATATATTTACATATACATACATATATGTATATATGCATACATGTATGTACTGGAAAGAAAAATATCAATCTTAAATAATGTTTAATAATAAAGTAATTAGTTATTTATCTAATAAGATAGAATGTTTTAAGCATAGCTGTGTGACGCAAAAAAATTTCCCTCAGAAAATAATTAATTAGAAAATTTCCTTCTTTGTGAAAAATTTAGCATGAAAAATATTTTTAAGTGTAGTTACATTTTTACTATGGCTTATATAAAACTAATATTGTTAAATTTGAGACTTATTGCTTTTGTGTTAAAATAAATATATATAATGGCAAAAATTAAGGATTTTTATAATATTCAAAATAATTTTTTTTTAGTTAAGGAGTGCATCATGAAATTATAGCCTACATTTTTTAAGTTTTATCAGTTTTAAATTTGAATATACATTGCTTCGTAAATATTTAATGTAATTAATTTAAAGTAACATTATTACTACTTTGGTGGAAATTGGTTTATGAAGCAGCAAAATGTTTTTGCGCATACATGCATATATATATATATATATATATATATATATATATATATATATATATATATTAGTTCTAATTAATTTTAGAATTTAAATCTTTACTATATTAATTTTGTTAAAAAATTAATGAATTGAAGTTAAAAAAAATTAGTTTTTTATTTTTTAAATAAATTAAGATTCTTTAGTGTTTTTAATTCTTAAATTTTATATTTAATTTTAGTTTTAATAAAAAAAAAATTTATAACATCCTTGCGTATACTAAATGTAAGATAAATTATTGTGTATGAGGTGTATAGTAATAGAATAAAAGTTTTCCAAACTAACATGTATTAAAAAAATATATATAAATTTAGATATAAAGATTTACCTATTAAAATGAAGAAAGAATGTATACGAAAAGCTTACGTCATGTATTTTATATTAAAGAATGTTGAAGCTTTAAAAATGATTTTACCGATATATCATCATGTACTGAGAACTAGAATAAAAAATTAGAATTAAAATTATGTACTGAATTTTCTTATAAAAATTTTACTAACCTTGCAAATAATTATAATTCCTCTCCCGATGAATAATTTGAAACAGTTGTAATGCTATACCTTTAAGAGATATATTTAAAAAACGATTTTTCATCAGATGATAAAAGATCTTAATTCATTTTGATTACGGTTGTCTAAGTACGTTGTGGCAATACTTTGCCAAATGATCCATGCTGATTACGAGCACATGTAATATTATTATACTACTGAATCTAAAGAGGCTAATTGGGGAAGAACAACCTCATACAGGCTGGAACCATACATTTATTTATGCTCCTTAGAGATGTGTTAGTCAACAACTGTGGATATAAATGTCAGGATGGCTATGATCGCCCACATCAGAGCAAGAAAAATGTGATTTTCAAAACAGAAGTTACTACACAGATTTACCATTTTCTCAACTACCCGGCGTGTATCCCTTACGTATATATACAATTTGAACAACTGAGGATAAAAGAAGTTAAATTTATACAAATGTTGATTGTTAAGCCATTCATCTCTAACTTTTTATACTGATTGTATCAGAAACTCGATTATTTTATAACTTTGCTGACATTGAACATGCAATTCTTAGTGACAAACCAATGGCAGCTGCAGACTTGTCTAGAAATCATCTCAGCCAAGATATGTTTTATATATTTGGCTGTGGTGATCTCTAATACTTTGGTTAAGAATATCATCTTTGGACTGACTGCAATGTAAAACATTGCATTCAGTCTAAAGATAGAGTTATAAAAAAATTTTATTCAATTTAAGAGTTAGAAATGAAAATGAACAAAGGTCAAATGCAATATTAAATTATTTAATTTCATCTTTAAAAAATGGTGATTTTGTTTGCTTTATTAAGATTATGTAATTAAATGTAATATTTAAATTCTATACTCTTAATATGATTTAAATTTGTCTTAAATACTTTATAAACAAATTAAAATTTTTATATAATACATTTATTTTATTCAGTTTTATACATAACTCTTCTCATAAGAAATTTTAAACATTTCGCTAAAACTAATCAAATTCCTATATGTGATCAAACTAAATTATTTTTATAGAATGAAACGAATTTATTCAAGATTTGCACAAATATTTAAATAAACTAATAGATTTTATTATTTCAAGAGGTAATTTTTGAAAATCAAAAAAAGAGTTTTAATTTCGGCTATATCTACTGACAGATTATTAAATCATGGAACTGACTTTAGAGAGGAACGAAATTTCCAGCAAGGCGTTCATCAAAATAATATATTTTTATTAATGGTTCCAAGGTCCGTTCGTAGCCCTGTCACGAGGCGTTATTCAAGGTGTAAATGACTTTTCTAAATCCATGTTAATTTTCAGTGTTTGTGAATGCTATATTTCAAATATAATCCCGCAAGTATTTTTGCGTATAGATGCTGTGTATCGTTTTACAGCATAGTTTCAGGTTTGTTGCATTTAGTCTTTCAAAACACTGGCCATTAATGCTTAAAATAGATAATGATGAATTTTTCCCCCAATAAAGTTCTTTTATGTGGTTGATTATTGAAAGACCTGATGATCTCTATGATCAAGGTATTTTCACACACTGTAGAGCGTGATAGGTTTCAATAATTGTATATAGAAAAGAATTATTGAAATATAATTTTGGAACTGATATTAATCACCAGAAAACATAGAAAAATGACAAGAAATATTCGGCTTTCATTAAAAAAGCTCAGCAATCATAACCTTAAGTAAATGTGCAAACAACAGTTAAAATGTACTTTATCTGAATATAACTCTGCATGAGTCCAGAAAATTTAATTTCAAATGTTCACATGATTTCTACTAACCAATGTATCGCTATCATTGGTATACCAAAATAGGTACAACTATCATTCGAGAATACAAGTGATTTCGATTCTTTCTCCCAATATTTCCCTTGTATTGTTAAAATCACAAACATCAATAACTAGTATTTAGCAACATTAACGCTATATTGTATTTGCTTGTAAATTATCCCTTATCCAATTGATTTATTACATTTATTGTGTTATAGTACAAAGAGAATTTCAAATCCCTAATGTAGATTCAGTGAAATATCTCACATTCATTCTACTGCAATTGCACATTTTGAAGGAAATAGTTCCTTCCGTGAACATTGCTGCCAGCAATCATGATCAGAGAATACATTTCTGTCAAGATTCTACAATATCGTGGAAAGAAAATCGATTTTTTTTCGTAGCCCTGTCACGAGGCGTTATTCAAATGCTGTGAGCCGATAATACTGCTGTCTTCATCCTTCTAAAAGCATTCTATACTGAAATCAAGCTTATAACTTCTTATCTGATTTATAAGCTAAGATTAAGAAATGTTGTTTATTGTTCGAGTTTAACGTTAATATGATTTGCATATTTATAGAAACACAATTTGCAAAATTCTTATTTAATTAATTTAAAATTTAAATGCATGTCAACTGACAAATACAATCATGCCCATAAGAATACGTTTATCAATCATTCCGTATAAGGATTTTATCTTCCATCATTATGTACAGTAAAAAATTTTATCTCCTGTAAAAGAAATTTAAAACGTACAATTTTATTTGGAATTTTATAAATGACCAGTTTCTTTTACTTATTACCCTCCTTATTATGATAAATGTTTTATAGCTACCATACGTATTTATTTTTAATATTTTTATTATTTTACTTTCTTTAAAGTTAATTGTAAATTTCAAATGCAAAATAGATATGTTTTACCTTGTTTTCTAAAGTGTTTATTTACAGAAATTGCAAAGTTCTTAGTATTCTGTAATTTTGAGCATTTTTTGGTTGCAAATATAACAATTAAATTCTTCAACGACTCTGCCATAAATGTTTGCTTTCAATTTTGCAATTCCAACCTCATGGAATTAAAAATCGTAAAAATTTCAGAACACATTTAAAGCGTCATTTTATAATTTAGAACTTGTAAAAAATATCTTCAAAAATTAGATGCAATTTTTAAGTTATATGAAACTGGACTGGTAAATTCTAATCTTAAAAGTTTTCTGAAGAGTTCTTGAAATATGCATTCCATAAAATGTGATATATCTGATGGATACATGCAAAATGTGGTATGCATCTCAGAAAATGTGATTATTTGAATTTTTTAGTATTATTTTTCTCAAATGTTATTTAAAAATAGATTAATAATTTCTTCTTAGAAAATAAATACGTATTTTTTATGATCTACAGTACAAATATATTTATGATATAGAATATTTTTATGACCTTATATATTACGAAATAAAATATGCACATTTTTATAACTGCTTAGTTAACTTCCAATATTTTGGTACACTTACAAATACAATTTAATATTCTGTGTTAGAATAAATAATATTGAATTTCATTATTTTTAGTATTATTTATAACTTTTTTGCCAAAGGGGAAGAACATATGCCTTTGAATCTGAGTTATTATTTTACAGAAATAAAATTAAATATACATTTTTAAAAAATTTAAATAAAGTAAAATATAAAATTTTTTAAAAATTTCATAAATAAAAGTTATAAATAGTTCTTAAAATTGTTCTTGCTTCAAAATATAGGCCTATATATTTAGATTAAATTTTTCTGGTTCAAATTAGATTTATTTTTGATTCTCTCTTTTTCCAAATTTATTGACTCGTTTCTTAAAAGATTTTAAATTAAGTTATAAATCTTATAAACCGTAAATTTTTACATTTCTAAACTGCATATTATTTAAACTGATTTTTTTAAATGCTAATCCAAGGAATTTCCAACATATAGATTTTTTTTTTTTTTTTTTTTTTTTTTACCTCAAATAATTTAATTTTTTTTATTCGAAATTTATATACCTTTTTTTCTATATCAAAAAAAATTACTGTTCTACGATTTCAAAAATTTTATTTATCAAAACTACTCTAAATTAAGTTATTAATTGCTTTAAAAATTCACCCAAACTTTTTGGAATCTTATCGTTGTATTAAATTTATATTCTTATTATTACAAAATTAAAAATATAATAAATATCTATTATAGAAAATAAAATTTTTAATAAGACTCTTTAAATGAAAATATCCATACCTTTATTTTTTTAAGGTATTTTAATTTCTTCACTAAAATCTTCTCAAATAAGTTATTATGATTATACTCTCTAGAATTTTCAATTTTTTTAGTTTCTAATATTTCTAATATTGTTATTCTCCACGTGTCCATAACACTGAAGGAAAATGATTATATGGCAGAAATATCACTGTTAAACTATTATAATAATTTCATATATAATATCATAATGCGAACCAGAAAAATTCAAACAATATAAAACATTTAAAGTTCCTTGTCTTTCATTAAATATATTTGAATTAAAAATATTAAAAAATCCATTGTGGGGAATGCAAAATATAGAGAGATAATTTGCAGTTTAATAAAAAGGGTTTTTAATGAAAAGTTTTGTAATGGAAACAAAAAACCACATTCTTATATATACTAAAAAATATTTTGTTTTTAAACGCAATTTTATTTGATTTAATTATAATTTGTAATCTAATATCAATATTAACAATAATTTACTATTGCAATAAATTATTTTATATAAATTTAAAGCTAAAAGTAATCAATATTATGTAAGCTGACGGGTAAAGGAGATAATACAAAATAATATTATACTATTGATAATTATTGATAATACAAAATATCATTGTAATGGAGCTTTACACCCTTGGTATTTACACTATTTCATCATTCACTCATCATTATTTTGCTTATCATTATCAATCTGTTTTGTTTTCTTTACTATATAAAACATTATAAGCAATACTCAAGATAAAAAAATCTTCTATAATTCAAACTTTTGAAAGTTTAATATTTAGTTCATTCTAAGCAAATGCATACTTTAAAGCAATATTAATTAATATATGAA
This sequence comes from Latrodectus geometricus, assembly GCA_026290005.1. Taxonomy (NCBI): domain Eukaryota; kingdom Metazoa; phylum Arthropoda; class Arachnida; order Araneae; family Theridiidae; genus Latrodectus; species Latrodectus geometricus. Next base: position 22,520 of record JAPDSC010162517.1, on the reverse strand, counting down.
TCACATGTAATGTTTCCCATCTAACCATATATGTACATTTTTACCAAAAAACATTAAAGCAAGAAATATAACTATTTTACTAAATTAATTTTTTTTTCACAAATGCTCTATCCTGTCTATGTCTGAAACTTGGTTGTATTTTAATGACTGAATCATTTTAAAGTGTGTTACAAATGGGAAATCAATAACAAAGATAATCAATGAGAAAACCGTAATAAAGATAATCATATTTAAAAACAGTTTAACTCTTGTTTTGTTGTAATGAAAATTTTGTTATTTTTTCTCGTACACAAAACTTCAAACATTGCTGAATATTTCAAAGTATATATGTTTTGCTCAGAGCATCGAAGCAAAGAACTATTAAAGTCATAAAATATTTAAGTAAATATGAAATTAACATGTGAAATAGTATAATTTTCTTACAATTGCTATAAAAATGATTTCTCAATGAACATTTTCATTTTTCTAACTTTTATAGGAATATACGCTATACTTATGTATTTAGATTAGTTTTTCAGATTTACATTAAAAAAGAATAAATTTATCTATGAGTGAATATATTTGCAATATCAGATAATAACTTTCATGTTTTAAAATTTAAAATGTCTTTCAACCACAGCATCAGGAATTGTATTGCATAAAACGATAAAAGATTTAATAAATTTTACAAGAAAGAATTACTTTAAGCGATAAAAGAAACCAACAGTTTTTCTTTTTCTTAAGATAAAATAGAGAAAAATCTAGGAAAATAAAAGGAAAAAGATCCACGGAATAAATAAATTGAGGAGCGCTTCCTTGAAAAGGAAGGGGGGGTCAGAAAATATTACACTTTATGTTTAGGTTTAAGTTCATTTTAACGAAAAAAAAAGTGAAGAATTTCAAAACACTACATCTTTGTTTTTACTTCATCTAATTTTTGGTATGCTTGTTGAAGCCGTAGGGATAGGAAGATCTTCGGAAAGAAAAAAAAATAGAAAAATGAAAAATTTCAGTTCATTGTAAATGACGTTTCCCACGCAGGACTTGAGAAAGAAAGAGGAAGCTCTAATTATTTATATGATGCTTTTGACATTTTTACTGTGAGATGATCTTTTTTTATTAGAGGAAGATTACTTGCTGTACAGCAACTTACCAGACTGATAAAATACGTAGAATCGTGGTTGGTGTTTAGGGGAAGCCAAAATGATTAACGCTTATAAATGCAAGGATTTTTTTTTCCATGAATGTTGTTATCAGATTGCGGAAAAAAATGTTTCTTTTTTAGTGTTGAATAAAAGTTCCTGAGCTAATATTTTTCGTCAGAAATCGTAGTTTACAGAAATAAAGATTTAAAGTGGAATGAAATACTTTGATGGCTTAAGAATATGTATTAAATGTCAAAAAATATTTATATTTAAGTTTATACTAATTCAAATAATTAATAAATTTTGATTTCAATCTAGAAAAAATTTATACTTGCGAATATGTAGCAATTTTTGATTTATTCATTAAGTACAAATTCTTTTTATATCAATTACTTTAGATAAACTAGGAAATGAAATATAATGAATACATCAAACTCTTCATTTAACACAAAGATGATTTAAATGAAATTTAAAAATGTCGCTAAATTCTCAAAAAATTAAATTTATAGTAATAAATTTGTGCATTTTATAGATTTGAAATACATCTTTATAGATTACTTCATGCTTTTAACTAACACCTGAAATTAAATCCTTATAAGTCGTATTAAATCTTTGTTTGTTGAATTTGAGTTGCGAGATAAAATCTTACAAGACAAAACTTCCGCATGTAATCAGAAAATGCGATTTGGTACTGATAAAACTCTTTTAGAAAGAAAAGTCAAACATTCGATTCCACCAATATTGAACAGCATCAAGAAATCACTCAAATATTCGTTTCAATACACCATAGAAACAAAAGAATTTTACAAAAATGGTGTATACATACTTTCACCAAGATCATTGACTATATAGAGAAACAATATATTGATTCGATCACAAAATAAATTGTCTTTGTCATTTAATTGATTTTTTGATTCTCTGGCTGTATAAAATTTAATGCAGCTCTCGGATATTTCAGATTATCTGAAGCTATGAAACCAATTTATTCAATATAACTAGTGGGTTGTATTTACCTTTGCTGGTGACAATTTTTTGGCATTGATATGTGTTCGTTTAACAGAATAAAATCCAAAACTAATTTGTTTTACTCATAAATTCATCATTTAAAAACATGCTTTTATTAACGAAGAATACAAAAGATTAAGATAAAGGAAGCTAAAGGATTAAGATAAAGCGAAGGAACTTTGTGGCTTAAAGCATTTTAAGAACAAGAAAGTGGTTCAATCTTTATGCACCTCAATATTCTATGCTAATTTATTCTATCATCTCAAAACAATAACAATAAATGTATATGGATCCATGGTGTGTAAAAAAGACTCGCTGTTACTTTATGTATTGTTATGCAACGAAATTCAAACATATTTTATATTCCTCAGCTATATTCGCGAATAATCTATTTTTTATAAAAAGTAAATTACTTTTTTTGGGGAATTTAAAATTAATTCAAAAAGAAAAAAGAATTTAAAAGGCGTATTTATCATGTTTACTTGCTAAATAGGAAAGTTCATTTCGAAAAGGTAGCTCTGTAATATACGTGTCTTACGACATGATTTCATTTAAGTAAATATAAGTAATATAAATTTAAAATATATAAATTTAAATATTGATTGTTTTTTGCCCATATGATCAATATAAACAAGTCCTACGTCAAATCAAGTGAATTGATTTAATTTTAAATATAAGCCATTCCTACGAACAATTTGTAGTTTCAAATTTCTTCATCAGATCATCGATAAAAAAAAACTCAATAAGTAAAAAAATGCAATTTACAATTTTTTAAAATGAAAAATACATAAAGAAACATGAAGATGTAGAGAGTTGCCCTACATAAAAAGATATATATTTTTATGAGTCTTTCTTCGCTTTCTCGAGAAGCAAAAGCTGTATAACAAGCACAAGTGATATTTGTCGGGGATTTTCCTGGGAACTCGTGGGAATTTCCCTAAATAAGGGAAAAACAACTCGTTTCGAGAGGCAGGTTTCATATACTACAGCAGTGCTTATTTCGAAGTACGCTAGACTCTGAATTAGATTCAGATCTTTCTTGAAAACGCATATATTTCTTAACAGAAACGCTGCGTGGAAGGAGTAGAAAAAGATGATAATAATAGCATTTTTATGCTTTGCCGCCCCTCCTCTCTATCCCCGTTCTTCCCTTTCTTCATCCCAAAGCATATTACTCGCAAATAGTTGGAGATTTAGAAAAATAGTGAGAAATTCTCTCATACACAATTTGATTTAGCTTATTTTCGTTGAACAAATCCGTTTGCTTGAAATCAAAAGATAATTTTTTTTTTCATTTCGCGTGCTTTTCTCTTGACGTTCGTATGACGTAAATATTTATATACTTTCCTTTTCGTGCTCTTAAATAATGGATCTTAGTTTTAGAAATATTACTTAAGACAGCTGGCTTAAATTAACGTTATCTAGTAAAGAATGTTGAAAGGAATACCTTACATTTTTATGATCTTATTTAATCTTAGAAGGTACTTTCCCTCATTATAATATTCAATCATTAATTTTCCCGTCTTAGAACCTTCATTTATTCAAATTATGATTTAAAAATTTTACAACTACATTAACATTTAAAAGTATATTATAAACTTTTAAAAGAAATAATGCTCGTAAATAGATAATGTTAACTCAAAATTATCAAAAGTTAAATAATGACTAAATAATTTAATATTTTTATGAAATATTAGTAATTACTGAAAGACTGGCAGACAGAAAATTGCATTTCCTTTTAATAAGATTTTCCTCATATTTCTGTTTGAATTGTAAATAGATAAATTTGAAAAATGGATGCTGTACGTATTGCTTTCTTTTTTTCAAACTGTTGCCAAGAAAAATTCTTTCCCTGAGAAGTAATAAATTTGAAGATATTACATTACGCATGTATAAAAGTATGGAATTTTTCTTGAGCAAACGGCGTTTCAAATTACGGATTTGATTTTACATACAATCGAGGCCCTTTTAAAGAAAAAGAGTGCAGACTTATGTTGTAAAATGGCTTTCTAAAATTACAAAAAACAGGATATT
>JAPDSC010162517.1:0-18347 GCA_026290005.1 Latrodectus geometricus | reverse complement strand
CCTTTCTAGCAGTGAAACATCGTTAACGTGATATTTATCTGTCATTGGATATTGGAAAAGTATAATAAAAAAAAAAGTTCGAAGGAATGTGAAGTACACGGTAGTAAATCTGATTTAACTCCACCGTCTTCCTTGTCAGTCTCAGCAAAAATATTTACACCGCTTCCAGACAATAACTCAACCGCCAAATGTATTCCTCCGCCAGGTTGTCAAAAATCTCTGGCTATGGGCGATTCGCCAAATGCTGCGTCATTCATCAATTAATGTATTCATCTAACCAAAACACTCGGAATCAGTGGATCTCGTTTATCATATTTTCATTTAGATGGGGTTTTGCTTCCAATTCTTTGATAAATCTCCAACTGAGCGGGGAATCATAAATCTTTTTCCTTCTCACACCGGCGGGATCAGAAACAAGTCCAACTTCCGATACTCGTGTACTTAGGCATGTCAGCTAGTGGGAATATCTTCTTTAATTTAAAATTATGAAAATTCTACACTCAAGATAACACTTTGATGTACATTTAGGAGACAATACAAAATAAGAATTTTTAGTGGAAAGTATTTTAATAATACTTATTAAACAACGCATTTTTATTTAATTATATTCAAAGTTTCAAAGATTCAAAGTGATTTTCGCTTATAATAAAATTTGAGTGTTATTCATTTTCTCTATAAATACATTGACTACATTTCAAATTCAAGTTTTCAACAACAATTGTACATAAATAAGGATATGTCTTCTAATTCAACATTGCAAGAATATTATTTACATCACACATGGGATGGCAACCGAAACATTGAAGCGAATTCTTTATTTTGTTTGTACCTTTCGTTAAGTGCACATGTAAATCTGTATGTTTTGTTAAATGTGTAAATGGAGGTTTGACATTAAAAATTGTGAATATAGCCTATCAATGAATCATATTATGGCAGTATCTATGAAGTTAAAGATTCTCTTCAAAATAATAAGATCTAGTGAATGAACACAGAGCTTATGCTCAAAAAGGGATCATAAGAAATAATTTTCAAAATTGTATGTCTTATCAACCACATACAATATGTAACAATTGTTATGCATTAGAAATTATAGCAAACAGATAAAACATCTTAACGAAAACAAAACATTAATAATTAAAATAAAAATGTTGCTAAAAGAATCTTGGTGACGAAGACAACATACTATGGTTGAAATTACCAATAACCTTATTTGTGGAAGCGCATGGAATGTATAGCAATAAATTTTCTACAGCATACCTTATATGGATTCGTTGCCCTAACTGTAAATTGAAATGCTACGCTCGCGAAACTTCATTATCGTGAATATCTATTGTTGGAATGCTGAAGAGTAGAATAGTGATGTACGAATTTCAATTTTCTAACAATGTGCGTGTAATGTGCACATGTGAAGTTTATCTTAATATCATTCTTACTTTACCAAATCATTTATTCTTTATTATATAAGACACAGGAGAAGAATTCATTTTTTTGTTAAATAGCTAACATTAAACAATCATAGTAGTTTGAAAATGGAGGTTTTTTTCTTGCTGAGAAATAGAAGCCATTCACAAGTAATCTAAGTGACAAATTAGCAAAACTGTGGACCAGTTTTCTCTCCATTGTTCTAATATTGGGAAATTAAAACTTTGTGGCCCATAACAAATTTAAAGATACAATTTCTACTAAAATAAAAATGAACAAAATTATAAAATTTAAGAAGACATTTTTTTTACACAACATTATAACGACTCCAGATGTCCACCTGGTGTGTTTTTTCAATCAAAAGGAATATTTAAAGTAAAAAAAAAAATTAGTATTTCCTTACATATACAATTTTGGTTGAATAATAAAAGTTTTTTAGCTTTCAATTTTATATAACAATATAAAGAAACTTTTGCCAAAGTTTAAATTTAAAAATCGATATACTCTAAAAATTTTCTTTCTGCACTTTTTATTAGAATGTATACATTGAAATTAATATCTTTTAATATAGTTTGATCCCACATTTAAATGAAACTAAGTTTTAGATGAATAAGGGAGATAGCAACCAACAGCCGAAGATCTAACCTTTTGTGATGATTATCGCATAATTTTGGATTGAATAAATGGTCTTCAAATATTTTAAATTCAAATTCGAATGAAAAATCCGAATTTGTTGATTATATATTAAGTTTTTGGCCTTTCAAATTTTTAATGTTATTACGACATTTTCTGTAGCTCAAGCTGTGTGTAAAGTGAAGATATTTCTAAATAAAAATCTATCTCTTATTTTGCTGTTAAAGATTCTATTCCTTAATATACTAGAAAATAATGCTTATACTATCAGTCAAATGCATCTAAGACATTCATAAGTAAGATAAAAAAATTCAAATGCTAGTGATAGTGACCAATCTGGACTGTCAATTTTAACATATTTGCTCAACTTATAATTTATTTTACTTCTCTCCTTTGAATATTCTATGATTTTATGGAGGAAAGTGAATAAATACATGCATAAAATGTTTAGTATATTTACAGTTTGATAGGTAGTCTTTCTAATTCATATATCTTCACTTTTTATACTAAATCTTGGATTTCAAACTGATACGCGTTAAATAATTAGATAATTTGTCGATTAAATATTACATATCAATTTATATTTCTCTTTTTCTTATAAGTCATATGGAAACAAATGTCTACTCCTTAAGGCTTGAAGATATTTCGTTAATGAATCTGAATGAAATAGTGGGTGAATGATGACTGGAGAAATCTGTATAGGCTATTGAAAGCATTCATTAGAGACTCATTTTATTATAATACAGGGCATATTTTATTTAAAATACTTGCTTATTCGTATATCATTAGAAAACATGTTAAAAGAAAGCAATTCTAAATGTGTCAAAAATTCTTTTCATGGTATAAATACAAATATATAATTCGGTAAAGATAATAACTCAATTGTAAAAATAGTTTTATCAATTTATTGTAGCATTAAAGACTATTAAAGATTAACTAGTAAGGTTTTTGGACATTATCTGCTCAACATTTTTTCACAATTTAATAATAAATGACATTAATGAATTAATTTTTTTCACACACATAAACTTTTATTTTTCTGATAGTCATCGCTATTTTCAGCAAAAAGTTTAAATTAATAAAACAGTTATTATAAACAAAACTATTTAAATAGCTATTATGTTAATTTAATTTGAGATACTTTATTTTTTTGTTTACATGAAAAGAAATCCTCGTTTTAATGTAAAATTGCAACTTGCTTAAAATTGAAATCATTATTATTAACATAAATTTTTTACAAACATATAAAATGTCGGAATAACTGATTTCCTTTATTTTGGGGCACATGTTACATTTTATAAAATGTCTTTTTCAAGGTAGTATTTATTCAACAAGAACTTTAATATTCTTTAAACATGCGTTGAGACTTTTAAACAAAAAATTTTGTCTAGAAATCATTTTAAAATCTTATTTTTTATAGTTTCAAGAAAAAGTTCACCTCTTACAAACTGATTTATATAGCGTCCAATCAAGACTTTACCAAGAACCTCTTTTATCTTATTTTCTAACTATTGCCCAACCATATTTTCCCTATTCAAATTCAGCGCATCGCAAAAAAGGAAGCTTCAATAGACGAATGATCAAATTTATTTTTTTTGGAAGATGGTATCACATGTGCCGTTGTCATAGAAACGATTTAGTTCTTCAGGAATTACCTTCCTGCGACCTAAAACAATGGGGATTATTTTATCGATGACTATCACGCAAAGACGAATAACACGTAACTCTAGAGTACTTGATGTGTAGAAATGAAGGCTTAGGGTACTGTTTTCCGAGACTGCAGATTTTTTTTTCTTTTGTAAAATATCTTAAAATGAAGCATGACCCATTTTTGAAAACTATTTGAAAGTTACATAAAAATTTGAAACACTTTCAGGAAGACACTAACAAAAAATTTTAGATGAATATGAATTAATACATTTTCGACAAGAAATATAAGATAGTTTTCCATATTTAATTAATTCAAATGATTTGGTATAAATTCATAATTCAGTGAAGTCAAAAATTACAGATCATTCATGAATCTTATAATTTAATTTTACAATTATATAAAAAACTGTACAAATGGCTTATTTGATTCACAATTAACAATTATTCATGATAATTTGACTTAGCATATGTATAAAAATATCATGTGCATAATAGAAGTTATTCACAGTTGAATAGCTGAGATATTAGCATGATAATTAACTCTCTGATCTATTTTTTTACAGAGATTTTCTCTTTGGCCGTGGAAATTTCTTGTAGTACAGAATACATTTTAAATTGTAAATTAAGATTGAATCGGAGTCTGTTTACAAAATATGACGAAGAATTGAGTGATGTTTAATTTATAATATATTTTTTCACTTGGTATTATTTTATATTTGTGTTTGGAAACTCATATTCACATATCTAAATTCTGATTAATATATTATTAATTAAATATTTATATTGCTACTATCAAGGATTGATAATATCATTATTAATTGTACTACATTTTCCACAATTATTTTTTAAAAAACATATTTTGAATTATGTTTCCTTTGCTACTTTATTTTAGTTCGTTTTTCTATCTTTGAATTATTCCGCGTTTTTACTCGTTTTACAATGTTGATATTTCCTTATGTTTTTTATTATACTTGCATACTTTCTTATTGAAATTTCCATTATACCCATATACACTTTTTATTTATTTTCAAGAAAATAAGATGTATCAATTTCAACTTTTAATACATTTGTTTGAATAAATAAAAAATTTTGGCATTGTTTATGGGCAATTTAAATAAAACACAAAATTTTGACTTATTTTTCATGAAGAACAGAAATGTCATTTCTTACATAATACAATAAATTGGATTCAAATCATAAGAAAGATAAGCATTTTTCTAAATCTAAATCACAGAATCATGAATAACATCTAAATTGGACCATAAAATTTTCAGGCATACTAGTTGATAAGAGCATTAGTATTTATCTGCTTTTGCTTAAAGTGGATTGAAAAGTGCTTTTGTACAAATGTTGATTTTTAATCAATTAAAAATCATGAGAACATTAAAGACTATATTACAGAGAAAATTTTCATTATTATTTAAAATTAACACTAATCAATTAGTTTAATATCTCTTAAAATGCTTTTGTTTATGTATAAGATGCATCATTTCATTCATAACTAAACCTACAATTAATAATCAAAATAGCATCTTTCTTATCCCTCAGTAAAATTTTTATACTATCATTAATCTTTTACTCACCATCCGTTTTTGAATTTGCATCGTCTCAAAAATTGTTTTGCTTCAACGTCTATAGAAACGCTTTTGATCATTCTGAATCATTTTTTTTTTATTTCAGGTCGTCATTAAAGCTACTGAGTAACCATTTATTCACAAAATAGCATAGGTAGAATTTACTTCAAGCTTCCAGCAGTGAACCTAACTAAAAAAAATTGCATTTCAGTTTTAATAAGCACTTATGCAGAATGCTTTAAGCAAGGCAAAGGAATAAAAACCAGAGGCAGACCTTTCGGAGAGTAAAGAGGTCTTCCACTCTAAACTGAAACCTCAATATCTCGTAGGGGAAAAAGGGGTCTAAAATGTGGAAGTAAATCGCTATAATTACACGCAACCGCGGTGAGGAACGTTATCCTCTTGCATATTTGCATAGCCCTTCAAAATGCTGAAAGCCACTTTTTTCCCCTCCCACCATGCTTTCATTTCTTGTTTTTCCCTCTTTTTTCGTTCTATTAAAGAGGAAAAATCAAGGACAGAAAGCGGGACCAGGCCAGGACCTCTCAAGAAGGCACGTGATTTATGGCAGTGTTCACTCCCCCTTTTTCATATCCTTCATCCCCACTGCAGAAATGTGGCAGCTGAGTCTAAGGATTGAATTCCACTATCGCGTGTATTTTCCACTTGAAGTTGATGCCCAAATGTATTCCTCCTACACATACCCTCCCTCCCCACTTCCCTCCCTTCGATTTTTCGGTATTATTTTTTAATCGGATTTCTGCAGGTCTCTTAACGGGAGAAAAGGCAATCTCTTGTAGATTCCAGAGACTCATTAGGGGAAAATTTTCCCTTTTGAAAAGATCGTTGTTTTTTTCATTTATTTCTTTTCCACCAAGTAAGGTGAAACTGTGGTTAATATTATGGTGGCTAAAACAATGACATGCCAGGAATGAATGTTAAAAAAAAATGCATATTATACTTATTGAAAGATGCAGTCTGGATTTTTCAGGCATTTATGAAATAGTAAAACGAAATTCTGACGGGAGGCCAATTCGTCAAAGAGGTGTTTTTCCCCTCATGAGAAAGGGAAATGATCTCTCTCCAAAAATGACTCTTGTGAGCAGGAAATTGCAGTACCGGGAGGAGACGGATATTGAAAGGGGAATATTTGAGACCCTTCTCTGACTCATAAGGGAAGATTCTAAAATCTTTTGACTCCAAGAAAAATGCATACTTTTTTAAAATCCCTATTTTATTTTTCCTTTTTGTACAATAATTATTAATAAATTTTAATTTATTTGTAAAACTTCGTTAATTTAACCACTATAAATACTTTATTACACTGAACACTAAATAACTTAATTGAAAAAATTAATTTTTTTTATTATATTATCAACTAGCGTTTATATATCTCGATTTAAATCAAAACCTTATAGTATACCATCACACATTTATGATATAACTTAAAAAAAGAAAATTTAGATAGATGTATATATTAAAAGATAAATTTAAATTTTTTTGATCCTTAAAACTATACATAAGAAAATATTTTTATACTATTTTCAAATTTAATAAAGAACAAAATTTTGTATCTGAATTTTACTATGATCAAGATACACAAAAAACGTGCGAATCCTTAAATTATTTCAACTCTAAATGTAGATGAAGTATATTTAAAATATTTTATAAAATTCATTATCATGTTATAATAAATCTAACTTTTGCTTATTATTATGTAAATATCAAGATATTTTTCTTAAAATATACACAGCTATTACTGCTTAGTAAAACCCCAATTATTTTTTATTATTCATATTAGGAGTTTATTGCTAAAAATAATAAACAGTTATTAATTTAAATGAGTTAATAAAATTGTCTTCTTCTTCTTCAAAAAGGAAAAAAAAAACCCAAGTATATACAACTTTTCCATTTTTTAGTATTTTCAGAATTTTGTGACGTAAGCTAATCTTTATTACTACATTACTCATCAGGTTTCTAGAATAATTTAATACATTGTATATTTATTTTATCTTTTCTTCTATATTTTTATTTATCTTTTCTTTCATATTTATCTTTTCTCCACTCTAAATTTTATCAACATAAATAAGAGTACCTATACTTTTATTATAGTATATAGGAATATCCTTGTAAAATTTTAAATAGGTCTTTATCCACCAGAGGGTAGAACCACAAAACATGTAAATAAAGAACAATCCATAACTATCTTCGTAGGAAACAAAAAAATTGAATATCCAAAGAAATCTTACCTAAACTCCATTTCTAATTATTGGTTCATAATTTTCAAAAATTCTATTTATTTTTCAATAATTTGTATTTTAAAATAGTGCATATAAAAATTTTTGACGTAAATGTTGTAAATAAAGATATATCTCTAACTTCTATTTTAAATATATATTTTTCTTAGTTTCTCCTAATGTAGTTATTATTCAAATTATCCATTAGCAATTTCGTTCCTTGTAAGTCCTAACATTTTGTGTTCGACTTTATTAAAATATTTAGTATTTATTCAGATTTTCATTTCTTCTTTTCAAAAAATATAATATAATATTTAAAATTATAGTTTAAATTTGGTTTTCCATGCTCAACAGTTTTAAAGTACTGAAATTTAATCCAACAAAAACGGGCTTCTTTTGATTAACTAAATTAATGTTCAATGTAGGCTAATAAATGTTTATAGAGAATTGTAGATATCGCGCAAATTATTCGTAGAAATATCTCACATTTGTGGCATTACTATGAATATGCTTATGATCTCATATAAATTTAGATAGATTCAAATTCACGTGGGACCTCAAAACATACTCTAATTTCGAAGATTGAATCTTATTTTTCTTACAATTGCATTCACTGGCCAAATGACCTAAAAATGAATCTTTGAATCTTGATTTTCTAAATCCCAATTTTTTCATTTGTAATCAGGTCCTTATCTTCAACATAATAATGGATATGTGTATTAGGTTGAGGGCAACCGAAATTACCGCCAAACATCACGTAATATCAAGTTCTCTGAAGCTCCACCTTTTATAATCACGTGACCATATAGCTGTTTAAATACTCCCCTATGCCTACCGTGTTAGGGATTAATTTCCGCCATGTACCGCCGCACTCCTAACACCTAAAGAACGAGGGTGGTCCCACAAGAAAAAGAACACACATCTACAAATTTTAACAACTTTCTCTCCCTAATTTGATCAAGTGGGAGAAGAAGAAATTAGTTGAATATGCTTAAATTGCCCCAAAATGCAACCACTTTGTAAGGGTAAGTGGACATGCGTGGTAGATGGAGAAATGGTGGTTATTATGTAGTCCGCAACTGACCTCGATTGCGTGAAGCGGGCTTAAAAAAGAGACGGGAAACAAAAGGAGATACGGCCGGAAGAGCTCAGGAAGAGAAAAGCAAAAAAAAAAAGAAACTATACAAGAAAATTTGATGAATTCAGCAAAATAAAAGTTACCTTTCAGTGGGTTTTTCTTTAACCTTGGTAACTATAATCTCATAAGCGAAATAAGAACAATGGTGGAATTAAATATTTTATTCTTCATTTGAGACCTAAATGAAAAATGGCGATAACATGTATTCGTCTGCTATCGAATACCATCAAGAAAACATCAAGAAATTATCTCCTATCATAACTACCAGATTAGATAGCGAAAAAATTTCTAATAACCATAAATTTTCTTCCATTTATGATATTTTTACTGCTTTAGGTATCTAAATATAACATTTCTATGCTAAAAGACAGAACTATAACGAACAGTTAGAAGAATATACTGACATTATTTTTTTAGCAATATAAATTATCTATTGCAAATCGTAAATTCGTTTTCATTCTATAAGTCATTTTTCCTAGTTTGGAAATTATATTTGTATGTTACTTATTTTCATCGAGATTAAAATGTTTTTTTGAAGAATTTCCCTTAAAATGTCGGATTTATATTCTTATTGTGTCTTACGAATATTCTTGAGTACTTTCTGCTCTTAAAAACTCAATTGCATTTAACTAAATGAACAAAAAGCACTAAGTTTTTTGGGTATTTATTTAGTCTAACTTTTAATTGCAAAACTAGTTTAATTTTAAAGAAAATGAATTAAAAATATTTTGCAATATAAAATCAAAGTATTTTAATTTTTTCCTCTCTTGTGACACTTTAATTTAACCAAATATAGGTCACCCGGGAAGTAAAATGATGTAGATGTTGAAATTATAAAAAAAGCTTTACAAAAGTTTTTATCACTTATATTATTAAGTGCACAGAATCATTTTACAAGTGTTAGGAATGTCTTCTATGGTAAACCAGCTGTTTAAACCAGTTATTTCATTAATTGTTGTTGCTTAGACATCATGAGGAGTCTTCCGATTCCGTTGTGTCTGCCTAATAATCAGAAGTATCAGGTCATTGATTCGCTTGATCTCTAAAAATTTTAATCCTTTCTCCATAAGGAATGCCATTAGCTGTGATACTCTGTTTTCTGTAAGAATTTTGTCAGCAGAATTTAAAAAATTGAAAGTTTGATTGAGTAAAATACTTTTGGAGATATTAGGCATTTGAGTGAGGATAACTTGTTGTATAGGGCATTTAAGTGCCCTTTTGGACACAGATGCAAAATGGTGCCTTGACTTTACCAATTTTATAGAGGTGTTGCAGGCTAAAACTTGACTTGTCAGTAAACACAATTTCATTCCATTCGGCGTACTACTTTTGTCGCACCATTGGTGGCAGAGACGTTTGCGGTTTTGCTTCAAGGGTGGGATGAAGCAACGGACATTTGGGATCATATCAGTGGTAATGTTGCTGTAAACATCATGTTGCTGTTGCATCCAGTGTCTACGCGTCGAATGATAGTCGTAGACACTGGATGATAAGTTACAGACTGAATGTGCTGTGCTATGGTTCGTGATGTGGTTGAGCGATCCGTCACTGCCATGCCCGCAATTTGCCTGTCATCACGTGAAGTGGTGCACTGAGGAAGATGCGATCAAACTAGTCGGTCCATCGTACCCTCCTGCATCCAACAATCACATATCCACTTTCCAGTTGTTTGGCTTCGTGCAACACAACTACCGATTTACCTGAAAGATAATCCATATTTCGGTAGACCATTCTATCCTTCCTCTGTCAAACTCGGATACTTGATCAAAAAATGATCGCTGTTTTCTACGAAGCATAATGGATCATTTTTGTTAAAAACCAGAAGAAAAAAACAATTGCCGAACTTGAAATCGTCGAAATACTCAAGCCTGAAATAGCGCTTTGTAGTGGTGCCACAGGTGCTCGTGATGTGCGTCTGCGCTGAAATTCTAATCATTTGAATATCTCACCTCCACTAATGCATGTTGTAAATTTCATATTATTTGCATACTTCCTTCAGGGTTTTGCATTTACGGTGGCCAGCAGTGTAGAGTATCCTTCTGAGAAATCAGAAAATGCAGGTAGATGCAAGGTAGATGCATCAGAAAACATCGAACTCCTTTATTTTACTTCTGCACATGATGAAGGGATATTGTGAGCTTGGCTGATATAGGACGCTTAGCCACATAACGAAGCATAACACTACAGATTCAGATTATTATGCATCAATCCGTGTTCTGTCCTACCAGTCAGTAACGATTGCAACTGAAAGGAATGTCCACACAAAGCATCCATTGCTTCATTCTTCGTTTTTTTTTTTTTTTTTTTTTTTTTTTTTTTTTTTTTTTTTTTTTTTTAACTCTTAAACATACTCCTGGAAATGAACAATATACAACTGGCATTGACAACATAATTAAATGGTATTGGTTTAACTGTCGAATCTTGCTTCTATTGTACATCATGATGTTTGGATTCCAATCTAAAGACACCTTGATA
The DNA here is from genome assembly GCA_026290005.1 of Latrodectus geometricus. Taxonomy (NCBI): domain Eukaryota; kingdom Metazoa; phylum Arthropoda; class Arachnida; order Araneae; family Theridiidae; genus Latrodectus; species Latrodectus geometricus. The sequence goes on along the minus strand of JAPDSC010162517.1, from coordinate 7,218 downwards.
AGAAACTGCTGTTGGTGAGAACTGTTGCGTTGTTTATTGCCACACTAATTCGGTTTTAGATGGATTGGATTTCAATATTACATCCATCTAATACTCATTACAAATACTCTGAACAGCCAACACACTTTCTCTGAAGTACTGAAGACCGTTGATTTCTCATACTTTCAACACTTGCTATTAGCCATATTCTAACAGGAGTACTGACTACCAAATGTGGATCGTAATATTCAGGAATTCTTTACTTATCTTATTGAGTTGCTTCCTGGCTTGCTTGTTCTCCCGATATATCACCAGTCGAAAATGTGAGGTCCGTGCTTGTAATGCAACTGGGACGGGTTCAACATTCTCTGTTATACGAAATAAACTTTGGCAATACGTGGAAGTTGCATGGATTGATGTAACCGGAAGATATATTTAAAGCCTCTTGTTTCCATGCGGAGACTTTTGGCCGCGGTTATAGACAACAATGTCTGCTACACTAACTACTGATTTTGTCATTACAAGTGGCTATAATATGAATCAATTATTTTACTATAACATGTTATCTGCAAATAAATTTTGCTGCGATACTCTTGGTCTTTCTTGGTGTTGTCGTTTGGGTGGCCATCAGTGTACATTGGAAATAATGAACGCCTACCTTTAAACATTACTAAATATAATCAAACAAAATGTAGCTTTAGAAAATTACAAAACTAAATTTTAAAAAACACATATGTAACAAAAGTTTAATAAAAATTTCTTTTCGTAACTTATATTTTTTTACATATATTTTGCAACTTTCATAGGATTTTTCCTGTAAGATACGTTTAGGAGAAATTTCTTTCTATTTCACCACGCAAAGTTCAAACAATATTCGTTAACCAAGTTACAAAACATTGAACATTTGGATATAAAATATTTTTCATTATCTGAATATATAAATTTGTCAGACAGCCGCTTAGAGGAGCAAGATTAAAATTGGTGAAAATATATTTTTTTACCTTTATGATTCTCTTATTAATATTACCCCGAATCAAATCTATAAATTTTATTTTATATATATGATAAAAAAAATTCGGATATCTTTTCAATATAATACATACAGCTGCATAAAAAATGAAATGACTTAAAGTATTTATTAATCATTTCTCTTTTGCGTAAAATCTTCATTTCTAATTCTATCTAGTCCACTCTTCAATCCATTTCATTATAAGATCAATTTTCATCTCACAAGAAAAGAATTTTTTATGGTTAGCGATATGTGAAGAAACTCTTAATAAATGTCTAAGTAACCTTATAAAAATTTACTACTTGGAATTGCGTCTATGTAAGGCATTAAGTATATTATTACTCTGAAAGAAAAGAGATAAAAAATCATGTATTTCCTACTCAAAAATTGAATAAAAGTTTTGCAATCACAAAAATAAGTCTCTAAAAAAATGTAACTAAGTAAATAATAAATTTTCAGAAACAATGCAATGAACACAAAATTTACTTGATCTAAATACCATTAACAAATAAATTTAAAACTTTGGAAATATTATTAGCAATTTTAGGACAATTGAATAAATTACTCTAAACACACACAGTTTACTTTGTTATTTGCGATTATAGATTCCCAACATAAATTATTTATACTTTTTCATTGCACTTTATTCACATTATATTTGGTGGGAAAAATAATAATTTCCCGCCAAGTTAAAATAAACAGTAAACTTTAAAAAAAGGCATTCAAGACAATATACTTCTTGCCGTATGAATGCATTGGAAAATCCTTTGCTAAAAAAATTTTTTCTTGGTATATATGGGGACAAATGTCACAGAAGTAAATCATGGCTTAGTGGTAAGACAAAGTTTTATTGAGTGAAGTGCTGAAGATTCTATCCCTTTATTTCTGAATAGACAGAAATAGCAAATGCGATTTGAATTCTCTTAGAAACATCTGTCGAGGTAAAGTTGAAGAATTCTTTTGGTTTTCTCCATCGAAAAAGACCGGGAATATTTAATATCTTTTAAGTTTTTCACAGAAAGTACTATGCTATGGATGATAAAACAGCCTTACAATGTTTTGATTGTTTTCCAAGGGAAAAGTTTAAACGTCAAAAAAAATTTAATTCAGGAATTAATTAAAAATTAATTAACAAAAAATTTTACGAAGAATTAAAAAAGAGAATTTAATCCAAACGAGTATAGAATTTTGTATTTATTATATAAATATGAAACCGTTTAAAATAATTAGTGTTATATAAAATAAATTTAAAAATATATGAGAGCTTGCTTCTTAATCTCTTACGAATATTTTTTTTAAATGAATGTGAAATTTTTAGGGGTTTTTCTAATTACATTCACACAACCTCTTCTTTCCCATCAGTAAAATTGTAGAAGATAAGAAAAGCATTTATGATTAGGTACAAAATTTATTAAAAAGTGTTATTGCTTAATTTGAATAATGAACCAAAGAGTACAGACAAGAAGTCTAAAACATGGCATATTTCATTAGAAAAAGAGCTTCCAACATTCTTTAAAATGAATAAATATCTTGATTAATTGTTCTTTCAGTTAAAAAAGCTCTAATAATAATTTTGACTTTGAAGAATGGTAATTTATAAAAGTTAATTTTTAAATATACTGTGAAGAATAATGTATCGAAATAACTTTTTTTTACAATTAATAAAATTAGCAGACATATGGAATAAAAATTTTCTGTCAATAATATATTTCAAAATCTTTCAATTTTCTTTTTTTAATTATTATTTTTATCTCGCAATATCTAGAAAATTAATATTTAAAATGTTTTTCTAAACTTTTAATTCATCCAGATATTTATATATTTGTTATGAGAAGGATTTTTATCTTAACTATATCTCTTGCCACCACTGATTAAAAATTTCGTGATTTCTTTCCCCCTCCCCTCTCCTTCCCCTCTCTTTGTAATTTCTTATCATAATAATTAACGAAATTAAATCTTTTACACTTCACAGAATTCATGTGAATTTAGTGTGTGTGTGTGTGTGTGCACGCGCATTGTTTTATTTAAATATACAGTTTCATGTAAGTTTTAAAATTATAATTTTGATTGGACATTGTGGCAAGACCTTAAAGTTAACTAACTGGTTCAGTTGTGCCAACCTTCATAATTTTAAAAGTCTAATGACATTGTTAACATTAGAGTCAGTTCCCTCCTCTCCACACTATACTGGATCTATAGATCCAGAGAATATATAAAATATACATATATATATCGTTTATTTACACATGCTCTGTCAGTGTAAAATCAAATTTTATTAGTCAAAGTTCTTTATATTTTCGTATTCTGACAAGAAGATTGTCAAGTCTATACGAAACTGGTTGATTAAATTTCTGATTTCGATTAACTTTGATTATACTAAAATCGAATCAGCTACTCTTTCGAGCAGAAGAGAGACCCTGGGTGACTAAACTGACAATATGTTATAAGGAATTTTTTTTTTTAGAACTATTTTTTTATTTTAAGCTCTCTAGTATAATTCTGAATCAGCAATCCACATTTTTCGTGCTAATTATATATCTATCCATAATGCTCATCCAGTTTAAAGAGTTTGATGAAATTTTTAGATTTTGTTACATTTGCAAAATGGGTGAACTCCTTGTTATTTTTCATTTTTTTTATTTGTTTAATTTTTCTTATTTTTTCAAACAAAACAGTTCCAACCAAATATTTATTTGAAAATATTGCTTTTGTTTTTATTATATTGCTTGGAAGAATATTTTTTTTTAATTTTGCCTATTTCGAAAGAGCATCGAAAATTGAATAACCATTAAGATTAATATATTTTTTAGGAAATTTGAAGTTTTTGTGCCTCTTGCTGGTTTTTTCAACGATAACAATTTTCAATTGCTCTTATATTCATTTCTGATCAAAACAATTTGTTAAATTTGTGCAGCGATAAATAACAAATTTACATTATATAAAGTCAATCAATCTTAAATGTCAAGATATATATTCTTTACTTTTATTTTATTTTCACATTTACTTATTCCAAAAATTATTTATAAGGGATTAACAAAATGAAAAAGAAGAAACATTCTCTCTAAATGTGATCTGAATCATGTTTCACATCAGCTCTTTCTACCGTGCCTTAGAGGCACAGCTTACCATATAACCATCAATCTATATTGGTATTCAAGCAATCATCGAACGAAACGTGGGTGGGTGATCTTTCGAGAAGCTATTAAGCGATTCTTGTCGGGATAAGTTCTAGAAAAGTGGCGTTGGCAAACGATGATCACCGTTTTACGCGGAGAAAGAAGATGAAAAAAGCGAAAGTAGAAAAAAAAAGTAACAATAATAGAGGGGTGGAAGTCTAGCCACACAACACCAGACGAGAAATGAAACATTTTTTCAGTCACAGTGGTCTACCAGCCAACCGTGGAAGGAGAAAATTTTCTGCCGTTGCTGGTGAACTGTGACCGCAGCTATTTTGGTGCTACTTTAGTTTGAAGAATCAATTTCAGTGGCAGATGTGTGTATGTGTTCCCCAGTCAGTGTCAAATACTTTTACCACTCAATCGGTCGAAAACATTCTGGTTTTGCCACATTGTATATACTTCCTGTCAGTTTGTGACTTGTTACATTTTCCACTCATATAGTAAAATATAAATGTGCCCATAAAATTTTTTGATCTGATAAGTGGTACTAGTTTTATTATTTTACGTTGCATAATTTCAATACTTTATAACGTTTCTTGAATTATTTTATTTCATAATAGTTTCGTAATTCTTATTCTTTACAACGTCCATTACATTTTTAAATAAAATATAAGAAAATAAGAAAAGGAATCAGATTTTAAATACACGTCATATTTTTATCCTTTTTTATGATTTACTTGTATATTTAGTTTATCTAATTGTAGTAAAATGTTTTCAATGAATGTTTTAAAGCTTAATCAGGCTAGTGGTGAACAAATGAAATGTGATTATTTTACGTTTCTGTGCGTTTTGCCATTTGATAATAATGTTGTATTAATGATTTTTTTTTCAAGCATTATGTTTTGAAAAATCATTATATGGGACAAGTTCTCTTCAGAAATGTAGATGCTATTCATACAAGATAGTTTAAATAAATTTTTCTCATATTTTTTATTCTTATGGTGAACTGAGATATATGTATATAATTAAGCTTTTTATAATATATTTATATAAAGCTATTTTTCATAAAATAGCTAATACAAAGAACCAGACGATACCTCCTAATGTCCGTATCACTTCTGGTAACATCCATGACAGTACAGCTCTAGATGAAGAAGCTTGAATCATTGGCAGTCTGGCAAATTCTTAGCCGAAAATCACTCTATATACATCCTTTGTGCTGTTGTTCCATTTCCTTTCGCGATTCTCGTACACAAAATGGATGTCAATAAGATCTATAAGTTGTAGCAATTCATGTTTGTCGGAATCCATGTGGGAAATGACGATTCACGCAAGATAAGCGTTTTCATCGGGAGTTCTTTAGAACTCAACAGCATCTTGTCAGTGCATTTTCACATAAAATTTTCCATATGAAGTTCATTTATTCAAGTCCCCATACTTGCCATCATACTTCTGACTTACAGTTTTGAAACATCCTGTATATTATCACTTTATCCCATTGTAGTCAGAACCAATGTTGATAGAAAAACTTATTATGTGCATATTTATTCAAGAATTACCAGCCATGAGTTGATCTTTTTATTATGAATCCAAATTAAAACATTAATCATTAATCCAAATATACCCCCTATTTGTAATATGAAGGAAAACAAGTGGAAAGTATGATATTACAGATAAAATCGGTGTCTGATACTTATTTCAAATTAATGACAACTTCTATCATATTTTTCAAGTCTGAAATCAAATTAAAATTGATATATTTCCTTATTTTAGAAATAGAGTTGATATTAAGCAAAATAATGTAGAATTCATTAAAAAACAATATCCTTAATTAAAACCTTTTGTCACTGTGATATAAATGTTTGCATAATTATATTAACAGGTCATATAAAAAAAATCAAAACATGATATAAATTTCTGTTAATTGAATATTTTATATCTGGTATTCTGTTTATTCCACTAAAAATATAATTCAAATGTCGAAAGACTTCGAGAAATGAAGAATTTGAATTTTGCAAAGAAACTGTCAAAGGTATACAAATGTGAACCATCTTAAGTGGTGAGATTGTTATTTGAAACCTCTAAAATTTTTTACGTTTAAAATTTCCATATAATAGAAGAGGAGTGACATACGGTGTGATTTCTTTAAATGCATAGGCTTTATGAGAGGAACACTTTTTATGGCTCTCAACTATCTTAATCGAATCTAACGTTTTCTCTCGCTGCGAGAATACTTCAACTCACCAAGTTACATTGACCCAAAATCGAAAGTCGTAAAAAATATTCATTTAACAACTATCAAACGTCTGCTATAGATATCATTTATCCTTTTACTTATTCAATAACAATTATCAAAATGTTATCATTAAAAATTAATAGTTATCAAATGCCTGCTATAGATATCAATAATCCTTTTATTTATTCATTAACAACAATAAAAAAATATTAAAAATGATTAATTATCAAATGCCTGCTCTAGATATTAATTATCCTTTTACTTATTCATTAACTACTATCAAAAAATTATCATTAAAAATTATTCATTAGCAATATCAAATGGCTGCTATAGATATCATTTATTTTTTGCTTTAATAAAATTCATCGTAATCGTATAAACTATTACATGTAAAAATACAATTACTTATAAAAATATAATTAACTAAATGAAGTCAATTAATTAAAAAATAAATATTTTCGAATAAAAAATTCCATTGCGTTTCAATTATAATTTATTCAAGTTTATAAATGTTCTATTACCATATTGAAATCCAAAACCATACATTCCAGAGTGAAGCCGTTAAGTCAATGATTTATTCATACTTCTCTCAGGAGAGTCAAGAGAATGTTAAAAACTCGCATTAAAAATGCCGCCATTTACCCAAGGCATTTTATGATTCGTCCAAAGAATAATGACGCCTGCTCTTTAAACTCCCTGGTAACGAGATGATCTTGCCAGGAGTCCATAAATAATACTGACGGCTATTTAGGCCATAAATTATTTCGATCCTTTCATGCTGCGTTTATTTAAACGTGCTCCCTCGTTCGAATCACGCATCCTTTGCATGACAGGCTGAGATGGATTAAGATTTAATGCTCTCCCCCACGGATTGG
>JAPDSC010162515.1:0-10080 GCA_026290005.1 Latrodectus geometricus | reverse complement strand
ATACATGACTTCTTGAATATATTTAGGAAGCAGTTCCTCCTCATTACTTTGATTAAATTTTAGTCTCTTGGCTCCATTCGATTTGAATTTCGATTTAATGTATTAATTTGTTATAAGTCTGTATTGCTATTTAATTTCTAATTTTATTAATTAGTTTGTTTAGTTTCTAATAGGAATTGAACTTTATTTTTATATCCGTTGTAATAAATTTTATCCTATATGTCTCGAAATCTTCTCGCTTAAGCAAATAATAACTTGGTCGATTCCATTATAAGCACATCATAAAAGTATGATAGTTAATGACGAATATTTTTGGTTTTATTTTTCAATTATTCTCCATAAAATAAAGAATTCACTTATACTTACTACTATTTAAGTATTGTTTTTAATTTAATACATGCAATAGTTTTTATTGACTTACGTAACAACTTACAACATTTTTAAACTAATTTGAGATTTATTCGATAATTCTTTTTTCATCATTTTAAGTTATATTTCAATATATTTTCCAATATATATTCTAACTTTAAAAAAAACAAATAAATTATGAAATATATTTTGATAAACACTTAATAATAATTACAAAATCCAGCATTTGAGTACATAGAGAAATGGTATACTTTTACTTAGATAGAAAACTTATTCATATTATTAAGGATAATTTTAAATTATGAATTAATATTAAAATTATTTAATTTTATTTCATTTTATCTTGATTATTTATTAAATATATAAATGTCTTTGTAGGTATTAAAAAAGAACCTTAATAATATATATATGTATATCTATACTTTACTGTAATAAATTTTAATTTAAATACTAACATGTATACATATTTAAAAAGATGACAAAAGAAAAGTTATTGATATACAAATTTTTCAATTAAAAGTTTATATAATCATACGTTAAAATATAATGCAAAAATAAATTTTATTGGAAATTTAAATTCTCAATCAATTTACATTCCACATTTGTAAAAGAAGAAAAAAAAACTGGTTTTAAGATAAGGATATTTCTGGGAAATATTCGATAAATTTTGATGATAAGAAACTCTATAATCTATCGAGTTTGTATAAATATTTTTTCACCTGGCTGCTTAAGAGTTACTGGTAGTTCTAAGAAAATGTTAATAACAAATAAAAGTTCTAAGAAAACTCTTAATTACAAATATGTGTTTTCTAAAAATAGAATGCAAGTACTTCCTATATTTCTTTCCTTTTAATTCCTCATTTCTCTCGGTGAAACTGTTCAATATTTTCTTTCCTTTGCTCTTCAAATTTCTTATTTCGATCTAATTCTTGAATTTCATCATTATTTTCTAAAAGCAAATATAAAAAATGGAATACATAAAAATAGTGTAATAAAAATATACACACACTTTGAAATCATGGAAAAATAATTTTAACTAGTATAGAAAAAATTAAAAATATTTCAACCTTCTTATATATAATAGTAAACTTCTTATGAAGACTTATTTAATTTATTGATGTCATTTTGTTTTTGTGATAACTGCTGATATATTGCTGTTTTATGTGCCCCTGAAAATTTAAGATAATCAAAGATAATAATAGATTTTTTTATCATTTATGTTTTACGTGAAATAATAATATTTCTCAAAGTGATTTTTTAGATGGTAGCTTAAGGATAAGAAATAATATTTCTACTGAAAAAAATAATTTTATGCACTAAGAATAATGTTTCAATTATGATTAATTACACCGTAAATATATTTATATCGATGGTAGTCAATTTCTTTGTGGCTGTTATAATTTGTTAATCTCACTAATAGTATTAACATTTGCATAAATGCATATAAAATTATAGGAATTAGTTGAATATTTATTAAAATAATTTGAAAAATAATATTTAATATACTTTTTGGGTTAAAGTTTCTGCTAATAATTAAAATTCTCGTGGTTTTGGAATTTAATTATTTCATTAGTACTTATTTGTACAATGTCATAACCTTATTTTAGTCATTTAAATTTTATTTTGTTAAATAAATAACATCGTACTTATTACATTTTTATTGCACATTTTAAATTTTTAAGAAGATTGGCATTTTACAAAAAAAAGATTTATGTATAATATATATGTGAAATTTATGTATAATATATATATATATATATATATATATATATATATATATATATATATATATATAACGGTGCTTGGTGATTAATGAGAAATGCAAAATTTCAATAATTTATTTCAATGTTTCCCTCATGCCCAGTAACACAAACTTTGAATACTGTACATGTCCTACTGTCGGGATGTAGTGTTTGCTTCTGTCAATTATGAAGCAATATTGGTTTAGAGTGGGGCAAAGTAAATTTTGAAGAAAAGAACTTGTGAGACATTCAACTTATTTTGTCAGGTAGAATCTTAAATATTTCTTTTAAATATATAACTTGATGCACTACTATATAACTTGATGCACTACTATATAACTTGATGCACTACTATAAATATTGTTTCCAATGTTTAACAAGTATAACCATGAAGCATAAATAAATTGCAGGTTAATGGCGTAAAATATGTAGTTCATCACACGAATTAAAATGCTGATTTGTGATGAATTAAAATGCTGATTTGTATTGTCAAAGCTTGAATAGCTGTTCATTGGGAAAAAAAATATATTAAAAAATCCAGATTAAATTTAATTTGTCAAATGCATCGTTATTTAATGACAGAGGATTTTAAGTATATATTTTTTTCTATTTCATATGGAAAATTACATGGATATTTGCGAACATAATGGTGTAAGAGTTTTCTTTTATTTTGATCAATTCAGCAATGTTTGAAACCAAATAACAGCTACGTAAACAGGATTAATGTGTCATGCAACCAAATGAGAATTTGCTTTTCGAAGAACATATTTTTGAACAGAGATAAGCCAAATCAAATTTTCATATAAATTTCAAAGATACATTTTGTACCACTTGTCGTCAGCATTATTTGATATTTTATCACGCAAGGTTTTTCATTCAAAACTATAGTATTTAAAGTTAAATTTCAGGAATACATAGTTACCCGTGGAACATGCTTGCAACATTCTTGGAATGATTCGCAAATTTTGAATAAAATTCCAATGTTAATATTGTAGATCATGTTAAAAAGCTTTAACGGAATTATATTTTAGTTTAAGAAATCAGTTTTATATCTTACTTTCAAATAAGGTTATTACCATCCGATTGATCTAAATGATCAATTTTCAGCGTTTACTTCAGGAATTTCTTTTCGAGAATTATTATAGTAACACATTCTTTATTAGCAATTAGAGTGGCTTACAAAATATTTAAAAATCAATATTTTCATTTGTATTTTTAACCACAAAATGCTCTTTTGATCTTACATTTTGTTCTCTAATTTAATAGTAAACAACAAAAATATGTAGAGCCAGTCATGTTTCAAGCCAGTCATTCAAAAATAATCTTGTATTTCCAATTTAATTAGCATATAAATATATTTATTTATATACCTTGAAATTTAAGATATGCAAGAAATTGAACTGCCTGCAATATGATCATGTACTTTAAAAAAGATGATATTAAAAATGAATATTACATTTAATTCATCACATAATTCTTACAAGCTTCAAGATATTATGAATAATACCAGACAAGAAATAATATCAAGACTGTTTCTTTTCCAAATATATAAATAAAAAAGAATTCCCCCGAAAATAAAAAAAAAATTATTTAGGTTAAAAAATCTTAATCCAAATTATTTTTAAGATGAAAGAGGAATTTTTATTGTGTGAGGAATTTTAAGCCTCAGAAATAACTTGAAGAGTATTACTTATTTCAAATAGCATTAAATTTTATCTATGTAAATCTAATTACTGTGCTATATGAATTTTATTTTTGCAATAATATTTAATCTCTTTTAGTTTTCCTTTTTGAACTGAATTTCCTAAATATCAATTTCTCTTTTTGTTCTTCGTCATCCACACACACTTTAACAAAATAAATTTTAATAAAATATAATCCTTAACTATTATTCTTATTATGATAGTGTGCAATGTGATGAAAAACTTTTCTTTATTTCTAGACAGAATTAAAAGTTTAATAGCCTAAGACATTTGTAGAAAAGAATTTAACTTAAGAGAAAACGTTTTCTTCACTAAGAAGGGTAATAGGAATATTTTTGAAAATTAATATGATGAAGTAGATATACAAGTATAACTACCATAAAATCACTAATATAAGATTTTTATTCAACATCTCTACATTTCTTATAAAATAAAACAATGTTTTATTTTATTTCTATTATCTATATCCGCATTGTAAATAACGAAATTCTAAAGATACATTAAATGAAATTCAACACGCCTTAAGAGGAGATTAATTTTAAGATCAAATGACTCATATTATTGTTTACTTATTTTATGTTACTTAAATTGTACAAAATACTTCAATTCCTTATTACAATATACCAATTTTCTGTAACAAGGGTGAAAATATGAAAAAATATCCTTTGATTAATAGTCATTTAAAAATACAACTGAAATAAATTACAATCTAAAATTTTTTTCAGTTTTATTATTTGATTTACAAAATTCAAACTGTTTGAACAATTAAAGAATAGTAAGCGAAATCATAAATACTATGTTTAATGAAGGCAAAAAAATTTATATGTTCATTAATAAAACAAAATAGATGTTTGATTTAACGCATACCATATACAAAAAAGAAGTGCTAGTCTCAAATTCTAGAGAAAATGGTAAATGATTATTTTGTATTAATGATGCTTATTTTGTATATAAGAAATATTTTGAACAAGAAAGTAATGCGTTATTAAATTGTTTATCCACAACTTTAAATTTGTTAAATATTTTAAAGAAAATTGATATTTTAATGAAAATTCTGTGTTAAATAACCAACTCCAGGCTAGTCCCAAAATAAACTTAAAAATAATAAAATATATTTCAAGCTGTTTTTAATAGTAATCTCCATTATTTCCATTCAAATACTATTAGTTTAAAAATATTTTATTTGATCAATTTTAAGCTCTATGAAACGCCTGGAAATCTATTATAATAGTGATCTCCAAAATAATTTATTAGGCAATAGTCTTGATGACGAAACATTTTAAATTAAATTCTTTGAACAATCATTATGGATATTCAAATTGTTTTATCTAAATTAATGATTTATTATGAAATAAAATTTCAGTTTATCCACAAAATTAATACTATTCACATATATCTGCATGCAAGAATTCCAAATTACATTCTGGGAAATATTTCATAAACATAAATAGTTTAATTCATTACAAGTTATTAATTTCATTCGGTACAATGAGTAGTATATCAAGCTAATTAAATATATATGTCAAGGACAACAGCATAATCTGAATTTTGCTATATTTATGAATATAAGTATTAACTTTACACCGGATAACCAGAAGAAAATAGAGTCTATAAATATTTATATTTTGAAATGTTTCCATATGTTATCCATACATCAAAATTATCTCATATACAAAGTTTTTTAAACAATGCATATGAATTAATAATTTAAAATAAATGAAGAACATTGTATATTAAAATTATAAAAAAAATCGCTTCCAAGTTACGTAAAGATAATTCCATTATAAATATGTATGAATTCTCAATGAAAGAAGAAAAAAATCAATCCTTCTTTTAATGGGTGTAACTCCGTTTGTTCATAATGTATTTACTATTCTCTTAATGGCTTGTAGTAAATTAAATGAACTCCAAATGCAGTGAATTGAAATAACTCTTAATAAGTTTTTAGAATAAGGAATCTTAACTTTTGTGATACATAGTTTGGAAAAAATGCCACAAAAATGTGGTAAAAAAAGAAAAATAAAGGCAGCAGCAATCTTAAAAAGAAAAATAAACCTCGACTGGCATTTATTTTTCTTGATAAGAATGCCAGACACGCGTATTTTCTGCTACTTCCGGTTCATGCCTCGACTTCCTGAAGGCAATAAAATTACTCATAACCTCTTTTCTTTTGAGGTTTTCTTTTTATTTGCAGTTAAATCATTTCGAATACTATATTTTACTTTATGACATATATGATATTATTCTTTTTTTTATTCATAGGAGAGATTTTTAACTTTATATTTTATTAAAAAATAACGCAGCGATGATGGATTACTTTGAAGTTTGCTCATTATAATTCCCAATATGTACAGCCTTTTAATGTTTTTCTTTTCAAACTAGGAACACATTTTTAATGCATCAGAAATATTAAATCTTGGATCATTCAACATTTATGCCATTATATTTTTATAAAATTAGTATTTTTAATGTCACTTTGATCATTAATTAATATTTCAATGAAGCAATATATCTATTAATTACAAGCACAACATATTTTTATAATCTCAGTAAATCCGTTTTTATATAAATGATAGATTACCATTTCTTAAAACACAGGAAATTTTATAAATAAAAACAAAACAAGAATTAAGAAGAACAAGATTTCTCAGATTTTTATATGAATAAAATTTTCAAAACTACACTTAACAATGGAAAATTAAAAAGAAAATTTTCTTCTAAGCACATAAATTTTAGGTAATATTTAATAAGTAGAAAAAGGATTTAAAAATCAATATTCTAATTACCTAACTTTAAACATTTTATTTAATAATAAAATAAATACAATGCGTATCGCGCGTGTGTTAGAATTTTCAATGGAATAATCTAAAATGTATTTACATTATAGAATAATATTACTAAATCAAAAATAAGAATAAACTGTCGGAAATTGTTGATTTTAATTGTCCTAAAATATGTAATTAACTATTACAGATCACGGAAATATTAAAAAGAAGGAGATATAATTCTTAATTTGTTTATTCAAATAAATATTTAATAATAAAACATTATTCTGAAAATCACGCTCATATTTAGAAAATGAATATATGATTTTGGAAATTAATTTTCAGACATTTTCAAGCATTTTTAATTGACTATTAAATTTTAGTGATATAAGTTATTCTACGGCAATAAAAATCTAGTTTAGAATTTTTTTATCATAATAGAATTAGTACTTAAAAATATTTGATCTTAAAAATACTCAAGCTTTTAAAATTTTTCCGAGCAACAGAAAAATAGAAACATCTTTCGAATGGTACAAAAATACAAATACGGTGCCATTTTTTTTCATATTTGAGATCAAGGTTGCGAATCGCGTTGTGAGACTATAAAAATTCTGGGATTGTCTATTAGTACTTATGACCTCCAGGTATAATTATACAAAAGACCTGCGTTGAAAATCAATTTAAAAGCTTGACAAAATCAAATAGAAGAAACTTAGTTTCAAGTCATATGTTCTGGGGATCACATATTTTTGCAACAATTTTTAATTATGGATTCGGTGGCTAAGAGATTTAGCATATTCCACAATGAGAATCAATGACAAATATTGGTCGTTAAAACAAAACCAGCACAATAATCTGAAACCAGCAACAATACCCAGCACAATGCATAGAAAATCTAGCGGAAGGTATTCTTCTTCGCAGGATGTATACAAATGCTAAGCTTTTTGTGGTCTGGTCTTAATGCTCAGATTAGATTCTGCAGTTCGTTCAAACTAAGTCATAAAAGTGTGCATTTGAAAGGGGAACGTCAGTATGTCCATTGGACGACTGAGCAATAACTTTTTTTTCTTTTTAAAGATAAGTTACAGTTCAGTTTTCAACATGATAACAAGCCTTTTTGATTTATAAGGAAGCTAGAATGCATTATCAAGAATTACACATGCCTGAAAAAGATTTATAATATTTAGCTAGTATCTATGATTTGTTTGATATCTCTTTCAGTGAACAGACAAATTTTTGTAATTTCATGAAGTATCGCCAATACTCTCGCCTGTACTGATAACACCCTTGGTGTTTATGTGGACCTGTGTGGCGAATCACCTATAGTGATAACATCATTGATGTTTATGTGAACTTGTATGGTAATACAATAGGTTGGTGATTCCCTATTGGAGTAGTAAGTTTTACTAGTACAAGAACTCTTATCTGTTTTTTTATAAAGAACGCACAGTAATGCTTTGTTTTCATCTGAATGCATATATAAAGAATAGTAATAAATACGAATAATTTATGTTTTGAAATTTATTACTGTACTATATATTTGTTGCAAAAGTGTAATATATGAATGAGAAAAATAGTATCGTTAAAAAGATATTTACTTAAAAGAGAGAATATTTATTTATTTAACATCGTTATACCATGTGATAGAAATTCAATTAATAATTTACTCAAAAATAATTTTTCGAGACAATATTTTCTGACATAGTTTCTTCAGAGCTTAAAATAAGTGTTGAAACATAGAAAAATATTAATTTCAATATATGAAAAATTGTTTTTTTTAGAAACTTTCTTTGAACAACAAAATTGAAATTATATGAACAAAAGGGGAAATTCATTCCAGATTTCATCTTGCATATAGGAAAAATGTAATTCTCTTTGGCAGGATATATATAATGTAATGTATATAAATAAATTATAATATCAAACATACATTTGCATTTAATCTGAGAATTTATGGAGTTGGTGTTTTTACTAAAATTAGATTTGCATTTCCTAAACACATAGCACTAGTATGGAATTATATCAAAGTTAGTGTTCTCTTTTTAAAAAATTAAGAGAACTCTATTATTGTCCTAATCATTACGACTATTCTATTTTCACATTCACTCTACATTCTAATGTTTGCTTTCAATTACTGAATTTAAGAGCAAAGTTACAGTTATGCTTCATTAACTTTTCGTTTACATTGTTTACAAATACTCCAATGGATAACAAATTTAACCTATAATAACCCAGAAAAATTATATCTGTCGCAAATAAATTTAGCGAATTATATTATAATTTTATATCGATACGATCTATCAATAATGCATCTTGTTAAGGATTACTTAAAAGATAGAATTTGATTAATTATGATATGTTATTATTTTGATTGATCCAAAAAATAATGTATAATTGTAACCTAACCGAATGCAATTTTAAAATGATTTTATGCTCTTTTAAGTAAATAAAATTTCAAATATATATGAAATTTTATGATGAAAATATCAAATTGATAAATACATAATTATTTTAATAAAATCAACAGCATTTCAATATTTTTGTACATTAAAGACCTGAATATTTTTTTATCTCATATGAAGAAAAATTCATTGTTTTATAAACAAAAACATTCATTAAAACTGTAAATTTTTTATAATTAACAGTTTTTTTATAACTTGTTTGTAAATGAAAGCTTACGTTATACATTTCAGATAAAATATGCATTTGAAAGCAAAAGAACATATGATTGATTTAAATGTTTCTTTATAATGATATCATGATATTGAAATACTAATTATAGCAAAAAAATATGCATAAAATAAAAATTACTTCAAATTTATGAATCCATTTAATCAAATCATAAAATTTCTTTCATTATGTTAATGTTACCATCTTATAAATATATCCCGTAATAAAATTTAAAAAAGATCTTACTTTATTTAAAATTCTTGTTCATTTGCTTAAATTAAATATTGCTTAAAATAGATTAATTACTTTATGTTTCAAAAAATATTTATTCAATAAATTACATCTATTCATTATTATTTATATATTCATTCTAATTTAATATTCATTCTCATATCTATTCATTCTAATTTATAATTTAGCATTATTATTTCTAACAAATTTAAAAATAATCCAAATTTTTAAAATGAACTTATGAAATTGAAATAAATCGAAAGACTTATGAGGTGTTTAATAATTTGTGTATTACCCAATTTATACCATGCAAGTTATTTTGCAACATTCAAGCTTCACTTAATAGAATATTCTATAACACATAATGAGCATAAATTTGAAATATTATCATATACTATGTAACACATTTTCTCAGTCTCTCTGGGAGATAACTCCTAACACAGTAGAATGCAGAAAACTGCTTTATTCGTGAAGTGTTATTTGCTTATCATATTTATCTTTATACTTGAGTAAATTTTCAATTTGGTAATTGAAAAAAACCCTTTTTATCACTGATTTGACGATTAGATAAACTCTGCTTGCATGGTAATGAGATTTTTT
>JAPDSC010162510.1:2955-13535 GCA_026290005.1 Latrodectus geometricus | reverse complement strand
ATATATATATATATATATATATATATATATATATAATGAAAAAAAATTTTTTTTCCCTTCGATCAAATCATCAGTTCTTATCACTTTAACGCAAAAGTTTTAAAGGATTAGAAGATAAATTTCATGCAATATGCTTTGAGAAAAAAAGTTTGTCATGTATTTATTTAAATTAAATTTTTATTTTCATCTTATAAAATGTTTTAAAAGCAAATATCAATTATTAATCTTGTTTCATTTGTTTCTGAATGTACATTAAACAATAATTAATAGTTGAATCTTATAAAAAAATATGTTATATATAATTTAATATATTATTTTTAATTAATTTTTAAAAATAATAAAATTATGAATTTAAATTAGTTTTTTTTATTAAATTGTAAATTAAATTCTTATTCCTCCGTTTAATGAAGGTGATATTTCATTTGTATCTGGTATAATTGAATTTAGTATGAGGCATTCATTAAAGTATAAATAATTAATAGTTGAATTTAAAAATATCATTTATTATTTCATCAGTATGATGATTTTGTAATCACTTTATTGAGTTTTTATGTATCTTACTGACTTAATCTTAGTAATTTTAATAAATGCATATTTCAAGTTTTAAATGTTTTAACATAATTTGTGTAAAAGGCTGAAATATTGCAAACCTCAAGAGTTTAAAATTTATGTATTTTGTTTTAATTAAGAGAAACAATTGGAATAATTCAATTCTAAAAACATTAATATTTAATATTTTAGAATCTCGAAAAGAAGTTATTAATATGTATTGCTTTTTATCCATTCAAAATTTTCAGAATATTATTAAATTTTATTATAAATTGGTATCATTCACTTATTTTAAGAAGTTTGTAAATTTACAAATTTTATTCTATTGAAAGGAAAATATTTTGCTTTTACAATGATCTTACATCTTTTATGTATATTTATAATGTATACGTTTATGCATGGTTTATGTAAGTTTATAAAGATTGCATTTTTCTTTGATTTCTTTTGATTTCTAGTTCTCCTTTTCAAAAAATGTTTTTTAAAAAGGGTTTATATTAATTAAGAGGAAAAGCAGAGACTTTGCTGTATATATATATTTTAAATGGATATATTATTTTTAAGGAGCTTTTCTAATGAGGAAATACTACGAGAAATTGTATTTTTTATACTCTTAGATAAGAGTTAAACTATTTCATGTTTATATTTGTATATATTATAAGTGTTGTACACTATATCATTTCAAAAATCAATGCTTATTAAAATAATAATTTAGTTAAAATTAATCTTCATGCAATATTTTATTTAGGTATAATATTATTTAGCTTTTATAATGGGATTTCTTAAATTTTTTTCATCTGATGTGTATTTAAAAAAATTCAATGATTTGGATTACAATAATTAATGCAATAATAATTTAAAATAATATTACAAAAATTTGGAGCTTCATTCTCGAGGGGTTGGAAAAGAATGAAGGATCTTATGTACTGTCTTGGAAATACCATTCGCAATTTAAATTATAATAATAAATGAAAAATTATTAAATAATTCAGATAAATTTTATATTATAATAAACTTAAATGATTTTATTAAATTACATTAAGGGAAAAAATTATTAAGAGGTTATTTTTATTAAGTGTTATGGCTTCTTGCTTTCTGCTGTAAAATATTGAATAATTAAGTTTTATAGATTTTTCTTTATTGAATTACCTTTACTTTATTATAAAAATATATTAAAAAATATTGACTCAGTTGCAGTTTTTAATTATGTGCAGATTACTATTGTTTGATGTTTATTAAAAGTACTATTATACAAAAATTTTATAAGTATTCATTATATACCATTCTTTTATTCTTGTTATTATCTTGGTAAATTCAATGTTATACCATTTAAGGTTTATAAAATTGTATTTTATTATGTTTTAATGCAGTGTAATTAATTTTTATAATTTACTTTTAGCTTGTTATGGGAAATTATATGGCCCGAAAGGTTATGGATATGGAGGAGGAGCTGGAACTCTTCAAATGAGTTAATTAAAATCCTTACTGTTTTTCACTGACCATAGGCTCTCTAAAAATATTATCTTAAAATATAAGACTGGTATTGCAGCTTTAATCACAAAATGGCTGCTTCTACTAAAATTACTTGTAATAAATGCCTACAATCTTGTCATTTTTTAATATTTTATTTTATGTTTATGTAATGTGTATGTTTGTGTAATTCTGTTCTATGTTTTAATACTAATATCACAAATCAAAAGTATGTGTGAAAATATTATCTGATTATTTTCTTAATAGTATCTACTAAATGTGATGCTATCACAATTTATTTTTATTTATTTGTTTTTAATCCAATTATTTTTCTGAATATTGATTGTGCAGCTATGTTGTAAATGCTGCAAAATTACATCCTATTTTATTTTATGAATTTATTGATAAATGTATCAAATTATGAATTTATGACAGTGGTATTTTTTAGACTCTAAATATTATTTTTTAAATGAATTAAAGAATTATTGAAAAGATTGTTGTATTAATCAAATGAAAATAATGTGGCCAAAATAATTATTGTTCATGTTAGATATTTATTAAATAAATACTGTTTATATGTATACAATTATTGTTAAACAAACTTAAAATTTGCTACAATTGTTATAAAAATTCAGTTTAATTCAAGTTAATGACTGAGATGTTTAATAGATTATTTTTCAATTTTGAATACAATCATTTCGTTTTTACTTAATTCATGTAATTTAAAATAAAATCTAGTCCTATTTAGATTCTGTCAAACAACATGTTTAAAAAGTAAGAAACACACTGTTTTGCCTCAGTTATCTAAATGTTAAGTGATTTAAATATCCTTTTGTAGAATTATTGGCAGCTTCAAGGATTTCATATGTTCTTTTTTACATTATATCACATTAACATTTTTGTATATTGATTTTACAAGATATCATTTTATTAATTTAGCAATATTGATATGGTTGTATGAATTTGTATTTCATATAAATTTAGTTGCTTTCCATATTTTGATTCAGATTCCAGAAATAAAGTTTGACTGAAAATTTTGAATATTTGCCTTTTTCAATTATTGATCTAATTATTAGATAGTTATGTATTTGCATCTGCTGTGCACAATAATTACTTGATTATGCTACTTATAAATTATTACATTTTTTCAATAAAATGATAATTTAAGAATTTTGTGATCGACAATGCTTACATCAATTTCCAGTGCAGTGACAAAGGAATTTTTTTTTTCCACAGATTTTAAATTATTTTTAAAGACTGACATCTTTATGAAAGAGGACTGATATTTCCTATTCATATTTCACTTTCATTTTGAAATTTGACTTCTAATCAACTAAATTATTGTTTTATCATCTAGCAAATAATAAGCAATATTTATTACACAATCAATCTAAATATTGCTGATTAGTTTTCTCTTTTCGCACTCCTTACATAGGTAACAATTTCCTCATCAAGAACCAGGCACTTTTTAAATTAATTTCAAAATAAGGAATCTATAGGAATTTTTACACTTTTTCATCAATAGAAATTTCAAATTTTGATAGAATTTGATACATTCTGGTCTGGATAATGGCGAATTTTTATTGAATTTAAAATTATTTCTGTCACTCTGTTACTAAGCTTTCCAAATATCCTTACAGTATTTGGAATATTACATGGAAAATATTATAACTTGTTGTAATATTTCCATTTTTTTTTAATCGAAGATATTGTACATAAAAATACATTACATTCTATTTTTCCATTTTATATTGTTTCATTTATTTACAAATATGCTATGCATTCCATTCCATTGGTATTTATGCACAGTAATTGTTTTTTCTAAATTAAAATATGTGAGTACATTTCCAGTTGTATGATAACTTTATAAAATCATTTATTAGAATTGCTCAATGGAAAAAAATATTGCATTGTTAAAAAAATTCACTTAAACAGTGTGTTGCAATAATTTAAGGATCTATATTGAACATAAAATATATTTTTATAAGAAAAATACACAATATAAATACCATCATAATTGTAAATTATTTTTAACAATGTGTATTAATGAGCAAGTAGTTTTATAAACATAAAATAAAATTTCGGTTTGACATATATCTACTTTTACTCACTATTATTGTATGTATTCCTTATGTTAAAAGGTTATTCATATATATTTCAATTCTGAATATTGTAATTGTATTCATCATATCATTATTATATTTTTGTCATCTATAAAAAAAACAATTTTGTCTGTATTCAATTGATTAAAAGGAATTATTTTGATGACTAATTAAATTTTTAATTCTTTGCATCTTTTTGTAATATATTCAATATCAATTGATTTGAATCTTGTCATTTTTCAAAAGCATTCTATGACCTGTATCATACATCTATTCGCAGGACTTTTACTGTCTCAAATCAAAAACTAATTAAAACCTGATAAAAACATTTGTTCACATAAATAATGTTGAATATTTTTATATCTTTGCAAAAAACTTTGTTAGTTATTTTTAAGTTTTAAGAAATATTACTCATTTGCATTTTGTTTTCATATTTAATTTTATAATTTCTTTATTTCAGTAGGAACTTGATTATCTGTTAAAATTGAGTGAATATTATAAACGATAAGATAGTCACATAATAAAAATCATTTTTATCTATGATTCGATTAACAATCAACCATACTCCATCGAGATTTTATTTTATATATAGCATTTTTTATTTAAAGTAAATTAATAAGATCAATAGTAGTGTAATAAATAAGAATTCAACCAAAAATCAAAATTAAGATATGTTAAATACATGAAATTGTTTTTTTATTCTGTTTGCCTATATTCGTATTTTATATCTTCAAACTTTGCTTCATTTTATGTATCTTTGTATTTTGTTTAGAATGAAAAGGTAGACAAATACTGTATTAGATTATGAGACCATTTTATTAAGAGATTTCATATACAGTGAGCATTTTTATTTTTAAATATAAATTCACATTATTTTATCTGAAAATGATGTGATTTTTGTTGATGTTTATATTTTGTAGTAAAATGTAGCTTTTAAGCAATAAGTTAGATAATGAAGTTAAGCTCTGAATGATAATATCAAATAGCATATCTTAAAGGTGAGGTTGATGATTAGCATTGTTTAGTTTAAGAAATTAAGATTAATACCATTTGTTTTTTTTTAATCAATTATCTATTTTTCAAATTCCTACCACTATTTCTGACCTTCACATCTAAAGACTTTTTTGAAATATTCTTGTTAATGATATATATATTTTTATATTCATGCATAGTAATTTTTCTATCTTAAAGTAAGGAAATTTAAAAAAAAATCAGATTACTTTATTAATAACAGTGCTTACAATATTTCTCCAAATAATAATTTTACTTTAATATATATTTCAGTGATATGATATTCATAAAAAAATATAATCATATTTTTTTTATGTAATTTTATCTAATATTTTATTTATCTTTCCATTTTAACTTAACTCTTTTTGTGTATTTATAAAAATATTCTACTAATTATTATACGTATATGCTATAGTTGAAATAAAGTTAGCTGAGCTGCTTGTCAAAAGGATAATACTTTTGCTTTCAATTCAACAGTTCATGGGTTCGAATCTTACCTTGGGCTGTGATTTTTGTGAAGTTTTATAATCCACTTAAACTGTAGATTGTGGTCTATATAGTGCTCTTTTAAAAAAATAATCATTAAGTGACAAATAAACCGATTGAAATAAGGGTATTCATTGATACTTTTTGACGTCGCTTAGACATTTATTAATTTTTTTTATGATTTTTAAATCATTCACTAGATAAGATTATATGTTTATACTTGATGTAATACATTTTTGAATTGGAAATGATTGATAGATTATCAAGTTTCTACTTTTATTATTTTAAATGTTCATCAATACCAAAATTTGTATTGTGTGTGAAATCATCAAATTTTGTAAGAAATATATATATATATTATTACAATGATCCTTATTTGTACAATTGCAAATTATTTTGGGATTTTTTTAAGTGAATCACAAAGTAATTTAGTAATTAATTTCTGCTAATGTTTATTTTTCTGTTAATGGCATTATTTGGCAATTGAAATAATTGCATAAATTATCATTGCTAATTTATTAGTGATAAAGTTCCATTAACATAAATGTACATTCTATTTTATTTTAATGAAGAAACATTCCTACCTCATGCATTTGTTTTAACATTTACATGTTTTTCATTATTAGCTGAATAAATATATCAGACATAAATTAAAAAAAAATAATTACCTATTAAAGTTTTTCTGTAAAATCTATTTATTTTGTTATAAATAAAATTTTATTACCTGATATATATTATAGAATTTATACATAACGTATATTGTTTGTATTTAACTATCATTCTTCAATAGCTATAAAAAATATTTGCTTTTTTTCTTTCTAACTTTTTACATAGTTTATTTTAATTATAATTTTGTATATTTAATTTTTCACTATCTTGTAAAAAGGAATAAAGCAATTTCCTTGAATTAAATGGAATGCATTTACTATTATTTCTCATTTAAATGCATAAATTATAATGCTATTTTACCTAGAAATTCTTTTCATATAATTTGTGATTCCATGACCAATTTTTTATGTTCAGATTTGTACATTTTTGTATACTACACCTAAGTTCTTATTGTAGTTTTAAAAATTCCTATACTTACATTAAGCAATAATTTGAGAATATATTAGTGTGAAACTAACGTTCATGATTTAGATTGTTAGATTTATAAATGTAATGGAAACAACCTTGTATTTTAGTAATAAAATTCAATTATAATTTGTTTCTATTCATTATTTTTCTATACATATTTTAAATCATTAGTATTTGCTGCAAAATATTAAAAAATTTTATTTTCTTTCTAATAAGCTAAGTTCTTCTTTTCCATATATTATGAATTGTCTGAAAAGAAATTTAGACATCCACTCTATTTTTCTTAATTATTTAATAACTATTCAGTATCATAAATATGTAATTTCCTAGATACTTTCTTTGAAATTGGAAGATATAATTTTAGAAGATGACTTAATAAATTTTTGCATTGGTTCAATTAAATGTGTATATATCTTTGTGTATTAATTAAAATTAAGCCATATTAAAACACTTAGGGATAATTTAAATACAAAAAATTATTTTTACTTATTTGGAAAACATTTTGTGTCTTATTTATAATTGGAACACTTAGTGAAAAAAATTTGTTAAATATATCAAATGATATAATTAAAGAAATACAGAAAGTAAAATTTAAAACTTTTGTTTATAATTATTAAAAGTATTCATATGAATACCAAATAATTATTTGTGATATTAATATATGATATAAATTTAATCGACTTTAAAATTATATATAGAAATTCTAAACTACAATTTATGATAGAAATATTACAAGAAATAGTTTTCCAAAAGTTTCTGGCTGTGAAGTTAATTTTGAGAAGTGTTTAGTCTAAGTGGTTTAATATTAAATTTGAATTATTTATTGCAAGATTACAAATTTCCTTCAAAAAGCTTTATATTTAATTTTGGCACGTAAAAAGTATTTGCAAATTTTAATAAAATTACATTAGTGAGAATTTGTTTTTAAAAGTTATATATTATCTATTGTCTTTAAATATGTTTATTTATCTTAATGAATTACTTATCCAATACACTGAAGAAATGAAAAATTCTTTTTAACATAACTTTTTTTTAAAAAAAAACATTGATCCACCAATACAAAACATATCACTGTAATATTTTAAATCAAGATCTTCTAATACTTGGAAACTATATTTTTAATAACAACACATAAAATGTTCAAATAAAAATTTAAAAATTTTCGTATCACAAAATGATTTTAAAACATAATTTCTGAATCAATGTAATTGAATTATCTCTTTAAATTACTTAAATTGCTCGTGTATATAATCTAAAATGTTTATTGTTATTTATATTTTAAAATGTTGTTTTTCAAGCTATAAAAAATTACTGAAACCTCTTATATACATAAAAAGTACAATAAAAATAGAATTGTTACTATATAAAATAATTTTGTTTATTTATTTTAAGTATATTATTTAGAGTTTTGGTTTCAGAAGTTTTTTCTTTAATACTTAAGAAATTATTTGATAGTATATATATACTCTTATTTTCTAATTATTATCTATCTTAAATATAAATAAAAGAATATATATTAAATATAATCTTGTTGCATATGTATTGGAATTCCTGGAAAATTCATCTAATATTTCTTTAGTTATTCGATTACGCATAAAAAATCGAAAGTGTTCAGATATTCTTGGTCAGATAGTATGTCTTCATTTTGTTTTTTACTCATCATTTGAATAAAAGTAGTTGCAAAATAATTCAATAAAATTTTGTAACTCTTGCATAAGAATATTTACATAGATTTTTGTAATTTGAGTTTTGAATGACAAAAAGAATATGTAATATATAATCACTTAATTACGAGTCATTTTTATAATTGAAATTAAATTTAATGCTCTCACGCAAAATTATGATATAGGATCATACATATATTTCCCATAAATATGGATTCCAGAAATAATTTTGAATTAAAAAATTTAATTACAAAAAAGGAAATTTATTTTATAAATTTTTTAAAAATCACTTCTACAAAAATTTTCTTTTTTATTAAACTGTTTTAACAGGACTACACAATGTACTAAAAATGACAGTTTTCGATATTTATTTTACAAATAAATCTTTTTATATATAAATGACTAATAAAAAATCCTCAAATATTACAGAATTTAATACTATAAATGAATTTTTCTTATAACTGAAAATAGTATAATCAAGTTAAACTTCTTTTTAACTAGCCGAGGCAGAATAATATCTCGATATGAACCTTTAAATGTCTTCTGAAAATCTGTTACTTGAATTTTAATTATTTTTGTTTTTTTATTAATTCAATAATTCTAAGGATAAAAAAACTATCATGATTAAATGATGAAACTATTTTACAGTAAATTTTATTAAAATTATCTGTTTACAAATGATGGTTGGCTAAACTTCTTTCTTTGTGTTTGAAAACAGTTTTTTTATTCATTAGAAACTGTTTATATTCAAAATGATTTCAAAGTTAGTCATATTCATCATATGTAAGAACAGAAGCATATTAAACACATCTCTTATTTAGTTTTGAATGTGTTTATTTAGCACTTTTTCATATCGGTAAATTACTGATATCTATTTTTGTTTAAAAAATTACAATTTATTTCTTAGATTGTCCTTTTACATAAATAATTTTGAGAAATGGTTGCTCTAACTAATTTTCTACAATGCTCATGTCTTCTGCAAAATAAAAAAAAAAAAAAAAGGATAGGGTATTGTGCTTGGATTATTCAGTATATACAAACTTAAATGTAATGTTAAAGTATCGAAATAGTATTGTAAAACAAAAATTAATTGCATTTTTGTATTTATATATGCAAAGTAAAATTATTTTAACTACAAACGCGATATTTTAGCTGTTTTTGATTGTTTCGTAAAATTTTACCCAAGACAAGTTTATTCTTGCATCAAAAGAAAATTGAACTAATAAAATTAGTTAATTTAGAAAATTTTTTAATTCTTCGCGTATTTTCATTATATTGATGTCGTTGGAAAGTTTACTCTCCGATATTTGATCAAACATACTTGTGTTCACTTCTAGATCTATATAAAGTCATTATTATAGTCAAACTCACCATATAGTATCGAACATGTAGTCTCATTTAATGCACATTCTCTTAATTTCGGTGCTCTAGTAGCACAGTTTATTTATTTTTCTTGTACTTGAATAATTTTCATATTAATATAAATGTTTGTGAAATTTTAAATTGTTCGAACATTTTGTGTATTTTATCAAAACTGAATCTATATATATATACTAAATGTTCCATTTGAGGATATATTTATAATGCAATATTTTGATTAATTTATTATTCTGAAACCTTAGAGTGACATAAATGTGTCATAGATCGCAGTAGAGGAACGCAATGGATTATGATTAATTTTATGCTAAAATTTTTCGAAATACAAAGATTCTCCTAAAAATATAAAAACTTCAAATGATTAAAAATTGAAAATTTTCAAACATAAACATGTCTAAGGTATGTGAATGCCTTAAGAATGCTCTGAAAATGAAATAACTGATGGGATTACTAATTTTTACTGTTATTAAAGCATTGTGTGTAAAATAAAAATCTATAAATTTAAAAGTTTATGTAAAATTGACTAGTTGAAATCATTTTCATGACTGAAAATACTATTCAAATATAAATTTGTATGAAATACTAAATCTGCTCAATATTCAGACAGGAATTATGTTACATTTCTTTTATTTTTGTTTGAACGTGTTTGAGAATTTTCCTTTAAATGACTTTCCTACCAATGATAATCCTTAGCTTATGCATATATGTTGAATACAAGTAAAAATTTTGTAACATCTTTTTTATGACATTGAAATATCTAAAAGGCTTGTCACACAACAACAAACTTAGAATTCTGTTCAATATATATATATATATATATATATATATATATATATATATATATATA